>JADBJO010000048.1:168459-175959 GCA_016801955.1 Conus betulinus | reverse complement strand
TGTGTGTGTGTGTGTGTGTGTGTGTGTGACGCACGCCTGTCTTTGTGTTCGTGTGTAACTACGTGATTTCAAAAACACATTATTTCCTAGTCACTTTCAGCCCAGTTATGGGTGATTTTTGTTGAAAGACAGAGAAAGAGCTTCATCAAGGAATCGCGATTTTCAAGTGGTGTACGTAGAATGCCTTTGGTGAGTCAGTGTCGGTTTTGCCATTGCATGATGGGTGGGACTAACGTCATATTAGTCTCAGACCTTTAGAGACAAGTCATCCGCCAATAATGTATAGCATGCCGTGTCTGTGGCACGATAATGACGAAACATTCATTGTGCTTTGGTATTGTTTCCGTTTGCTCAGCATTTCGCTTTCTGGTTGAAAAATAAATCGCAAAGACAAGATCAGAAAACAAAATATGATGTGTTATGTGCACAAAGCAAGAGAGATTCATATGCGGTGTTAAAAGACATATCAGTACAAATTATACCGATGTGAAGCTCCATCTGTCATCATGACCTTATTTAAAAACAAACATACAAAAACTCGAAGATTGTTAAACTGAGAGAGAGAGAGAGAGAGAGGGGGGGGGGTAAGGTAATGTTACCTATAGCCCAGACGACCGCAAAGGGCCATATCAGGGCTGCCACCATGTTGAAATCAACTCATAAGTCATCATTCACATAACTCTTTAACATACATCTTCTGAAGAGACAGATAGACAGACAGACAGACAGACAAGATTTCTGTGGTTGATTGCGATCGGTTTTTTGTTTGCATGGTATATCTGTGAAAGCTTGAGAGCTCGCATACTAGAATAGACAGACTCATTATTGCCCTGCCAAGATACGGAAATGACGCAATGACTGACACCATCACTTCAGCACCCAGAACGTGCAGGTAGACAAGCCACGGCAGCAGGTAGGTAGGCCTTGAGAGAAAAGTGGAGAGGAGGAGGAGGGACGGGAAATCCGTTCTCACTTATGACCAGGGGAGACAATTCTGACGGCGGTGGAATCATCCGATGGACAAGTCACCCGAGGTCATCCCACGGTAGCAAGCGTTGTCATACGTTCGCCAGTGAACCGTCGCAGCGCGCAAGAGAAGACGCTGTTGAAAAGCTCTGCACGTTCTGCATTGTTCCATTTCATTCTTATTTAAGACCACCACCACCACCACCAACAACAACAAGACGCAAACCGATTGCAAGTTACCACTACAACACGGTTCTTTTGCTTTCATTTCAGCTATTTTGCGTACAGGTTGTTTATTCACTGCACAGTGTATTGTGTACTGCATTATAGTGGGAAACAAACAATCAAAGAAAACAAACAAAACCCTCCGACTGTTTCCAGTTTGTTTTATAGTGGCGGTGTAGATAAAAAACAAAGAATGCATGCTTTCACCCACGTTCTTCATCAAAACCCGTTCCCCTTTTTATCCTCTCTCCCTTATGGGGGGTGGGGGGGGTGTGGGGGGGGGGGGGGGGGGGGGGGGGGGGGGGGGGGGAGGGAGTAGAGTTAGGGAGAGGGAGGGCATAGGGTGTGTGTGTGTGTGTGTGTGTGTGTGCGTGTGTGTGCGTGCGTGCGTGCGTGCGCGCGTGCGTGCGTGCGTGCGTGCGTGCGTGCGTGCGTGTGTGTGTGTGTGTGTGTGTGTGTGTGTGTGTGTGTGTGTGTGCGCGCGCGTGTGTGCGGTGTGTGTGTGTGTAATTAATCAAAGCACTTTCGAACCTCTCTACTTCTTACTGCGCCCTGGCCCTAGTCTACATGATTTCTTTTTTTAATGAGAGAAAAAACCCTCTCAAAAGCGCCTTCCAGGGACAAAAAATCAAAAACCGGATTGGTGGGGATTTTTCACGGAGACGCTGACTAGCCAGGGTAGGAAATGAGTTTTTGCCCCATGTAGTACGACGAGAGAAAGACGAGGTGTGGAGGATGTGTCGAGAGCAGTGGGTGTATGTATGGGATGGGTGAGGGGGGGGGGGGGGGGGTGGCACCGGGGCTCGCTCCTATCGATCTGACGTGATCACCGGGGAGCCCCCATCAGACGACACGTTGAAGGAGATCCATGTCATCCTCTTGGGCGACGTGTTTCCCGGGGCAGTCCTAGCTCCTTCAGACTGCTCAGCAGCAGCCATCATCATCCCGCATTAGCAGGACATGCGTAGGCCGCACCCGCAACCCGCACACGTTCCCAGCCATTTTGGGAAGGGGGGGGAAGGCAGCAGGGAGGAAGGTGGAGTGCAGAGAGGGGGGGAAGTTGAGCGGGGAAAGAAGAAGAAGAGGATGGTAAGGAGAGGAGGGAGGTAGGAGGAGGAGGAGGGGGGGAGGGGGGGGGGGGGAAGGCGAAGAGGGGGAGGTTGTCACCGTGATCTATATTCATATTTGTTGCCGAGCCGATCGGGGTATCGAGGTCATGAAAAGGCTGACAACGAGGCAACCGCAGAACCAGTCACATCAGGTATCTAACAATAGGTTCTTTTTGGCGAAAACGCAATCAGTTATGCGGCGCCCGTATCGAGGCAAAACCAAGGTATTAATCAGTTCTCTAAAAAATGGTTCTGCTGGCAAAAACACACACATAGAAAAAAGCGCCAGTAGTGGGGTCGCATACTTCGGAAGAAATACCCCAATGCGCTGAAGGTTGCTGCAGACGGATCTATCGATGAATATAGCAGTGCTGGTGCCAGTTTTGTAATACTCTCACTTGAAGGTGGATAAGTCATTTTTACATCGGCCCATGGTTTACTCAATATCCACAGCTGAATTAACAGCGTTACCACACCTCTCTCTGTTTATCAGTAGGCATTTGTTTTAAGTGCTGTTTTATATTGCCTCAAAGTCAGTGCTCCCCAATCCATCCATCCATCAATCCATCCTTCCAACTATCTATCTATCTATCCGTCTGTCTGTTTCTCTGTCTGTTTGTCTGTTTAACTGGCTGGCTGGCTGTCTGTTGGCCCGTCCATCCATTCATCTCTCTCTGTTTGTCTGTAAGGAGGGTGCAAATTCAATCCACCTTAAAGACCTGCGGGCAAATATAATCTCAGACTGCGCTGGGTGTAGACAGTGGTGCTGATCCAATCCATCAGCTCCAAAGATACCAGCAACCAATCCTGTTCGGACTGAGAACTGGCCACTCTCTGCCGACTGCTGAGCCACCTCAGCCGAATCAAGATTGCCCACACACAAACATCCGTGTGGCGCTGGATCTCAGACCCCAGAACACATCCTTCAACACTGTCCAGCCCATGACGTTCTACGGCGTCAAACCTGGCCAGAGGCTGCAGAACTGCAGATGCAGCTTTGGGGCCGCCGTCAAGACCTCGAGAAGACTGTGGGTTTCATCATGGCGGCAGGATTGGACATCTGACGCAAAAAAAAAAAAAAAAAAAAAAAAAAAAAAAGTCGACCACAGAAGAAGAGAAGAAGAAAGTGGGGAAACCCGACGAACTGTTTGACGCTGCGCCTTTCCAAGGATGCTGATGTCGTCCATCTAGCAGGGACCCCCCCACTGTGGACTGCTACATTCCAGAACAGGACGTACCAAGACTTTGTAGACGACTGCTTGTAGACGACTGCTTCAAGGACTTGCTGGGAACCTTGATGTTATTCCTGATGAAGCCCAGGGTTCTGTTAGCCTTGTTTGTTGGCAATGCCCTCAGTGCGGTGCCCCCACTTCAGATCCTTGCTGAGGCAAAAACACCAAACAAAGGGGATCTGTCATTGTCAGAACTAAGGCTCGACAGTTAATCTGTCAACAGTTAAGCGTTGACCACGACTCAGAGGAAAGACAGAGGATGTGGGTAGAATTCAGGTCTCTAAGAAGTACACCTGAGCAGATTTTCGATATCGGACTGTCGTTAGAACAGACATCTTAGAGATCAACACGATCTTCTCCACAACTTCATCCATGTCCAGAAAGCCTTTGACTTTGACATGAAGTATGTAGCAGATTATGAAGACTCTAACTTTGATAACAACAGATTACGAAAACAGAAAAAAAAAACAACATTAGTTGTCATACTATGGCGGTGCTCTCTCCCGCAGAGACAAAACAATTCAAGAGAAAACCAGACACGATAAAACAGACACAAAATAAGACAAAGCAGGACAGGACAAGGCAAGGCAAGACAGAACAAGAGAGGACAGGACACGACAAGACAAGATAAAGCAGGACGGGACAGGACAGGACATGACAGGGCACGACAAGACAAGACGAGATTTAGCAGGACATGACAAACAAGACAAGGTAAAGCAGGACAAGACAAGAAAAAGACAGGACAGAACAGAGCAAGACAGGACAGGACAAGACATGACAAAACGTTTCTTTACAAAGGCATAACATAACCCCAAATAACAATTTTACAACTATTGCTTTTACGCATGAAGCCAAAAGAAAAAAAAAAAAAAAGCAGAAACAGGGGAACAACAGATCTTACGCAGACAGCATGGACATGTGAATCACGAACCAACAAAGTCATATATGAAATATATATAAGAACATTAAGAGAGAGAGAGAGAGAGAGAGAGAGAGAGAGAGAGAGAGAGAGAGAGAGAGAGAGAGAGAGAGAGAGTCTGACGGATCGATACATCATTACAGTTCAGCCCACGGCAGCAAAACCGCCAGACTGCCCGTTGTGAGAAACCCCCCTCTTCCCCACACTCATAGCCCACCATCTCTGTCACTCACTGTGTGCATCTGTCTGTCTGTCTGTCTGTCTCTCTCTGTCCTCCCCTCTTTACCTTCCCTCTCCTCTTTCTGTCATGTCTATTCTTTGTTAACCTGCTTGCCTCTTCCTATCCCGGTCTTCTGTTTCTCTCTGTCTCTCCCTCCCCTCTTTCTCCAGTCTCTCTCTCTATCTCTCTCTCTCTCTCTCTCTCTGAGAAACAGAGACAGACAGACAGACAGACAGACAGACAGACAGAGAGACAGAGACAGAGTGAGAATGTGTGTGCTTGTGTGTGTGTGTGTGTGCGTGCGTGCGTACGTGTTTGTGCGCGTGTGCGTGCGCGCTCTGGTATATGTGCGTACATGTGCGTGCGTGCATGCGTGTGTGCGAGCGTGCGCGCGCGCGCGCGCGTGTGTGTCTGTGTGTCGTGTGTGTAGCAGGCAGAGAGAGAGAGAGAGAGAGAGAGAGAGAGAGAGAATGAGAGAGAGAGAGAGAGAGAGAGAGAGAGATGACAGACAAGAGAGACAGAGACAGAGAGAGACAGAGTGCGAGTTTGTGTGTCTGTGCGTGCGTGCGCACGCGCGCGCGCGCTCGCATGCGGGAGCTCGCGCGCCTATGTTTTTGTCATTGATCGGTGGCTACAGAGAGCTGTGATCTAACATGACAAGGGATGCTCGTATAGTAGTAGACCTTGACCTGGGTTGCTGGGGGGAAATCTTTGGCCCTCATTTTCGTCGTCACGCCCCCCCCCCCCCCCCCCCCCCCCCCCCCCCCCCCCCCCCCCCCCCCCCCCCTCCCCGCCCCTTCACACCGCCCGCCCCCCCCCCTTCATTTTCATGGTGGTGTGGTGTTGTTGTTCGTCGTCGTTCTTTACTTTGTTGCTGGTGCTGCTGATGTTGTTGGTGGTGGTGATGAAATGTATAATGTTTGTGGCTGCAGTATTATTGTCGCCTTTGTCGTCGTCGTCGTTGTTGTTGTCTGTCCTCTTTCTCTTCTCTTTTTTTTTCGTCTTCTTCTTTCATTGGAGTCGTTATTCGTCGTGGAAATCGTCGCCATGAGAGAGAGAGAGAGAGAGAGAGAGAGAGAGAGAGAGAGAGAGATGGATGGGGGGGGGGGGGGAGGGGTCGAAGTTTAAACACTACCATGACAACAGTTTCCAATTAAACATTCATAAGACAGGCGTACCATCTATTCGACTGACGTCCTAATCGTGTCATTCTCTTACCTAGCAGCCAGAGATCCAAATGCTCCATCTTTGGTTCAGTGAGGCAAATCATTCACTCCGTGCGAATCAAAACGCCTTCTTTCTATTTAGGCAGTGGGTACGACATGGAATTTAAAAAAAAAAAAAAAAAAAGCGCAATGACAAGGGAGGCAGTGAGGAAGAGAATTGAGATGGGAGGGGGAGCTGACGTTGTTTTTGGCAGGCGAGCCACGGGTTAAATCAAGGCCATTTTACGTCTTGCGCACGGCCCCCATCCCGGCATATTCCAAATGATCACACTCACTTCCTGTTGACGTAAAAGCTGGATGACGCACGTTGTAGGCCTATTTGCTGCACCCGTTTTGGATTTCCTCCCATGTTTCTCGGCTGTCCAGATTTGTTTGATTCGACCACAAAGGCAAATTTATAGAGCATTGTTATTGTTCGAAACCTGCTATTGTGAAAACAAGTCAGGTTGTTTCATTTTCGCTTCAATATAACTTCACACTTGATTGATTTTCCACAATTCATATTCATGCGCAGACTTGACTATACTGGGCGAGATAAATTTATGTACGGTCGACCTTTGCGCTGTAGTTTGTCAGATGCGTATTTTACACTGGTTAAATTCTTATTAGAAATTGCATTTAATGATCTAGTTCTATAGAAATAAAGTTAATGTTCGCTGCAATATTTGCATACAATATTCTTATTATATTTTTCAATTAAATTTGAAGCAAAAAAATTGTGGCTGGTTAAAAATTCTAATGAAAATAAAATCAGTCACATGATATTAATGTTATTAAAAACTTTCATCCAAGATCTGCTGATTTTCCCCCATTTGGTGACATCTTAGGCAAAAAGTCGTGTCAGTTTCTATCATTGTGCCGACTTCCGTCTGCTAACATTTGTGTATCTATTTGCTGAGAAAAAGCCAATGTTATAACCCTGCGCGCGCGCATACACACACACACACACGACACACACGCACACACACACACACACACACACACACACACACACACACACACACACACACACACACACACACACACACGCACGCACACGCACGCACAAAATCTTTAGAAGTCAATCCTTTTGCCCCTTTTGGGATGCGCAGAATACGACCGAAACAAACCGGACTTGTTTGAACGCGAAGAACTGAATGTGGAACGTTCATTTCAAAGCCTACACACTGAAGGTAAACCAATTCTCCGTATCATCATTTGCGCTTCTATACAGTGGACACAGTAGACATTAAATAAACAATCCAAGCACCATGAAATAAAAGTATAGCCTTTACAATTACACCCTTCCCAAGTTTTATAAATTTGCTTATCTTTAATGTTACAGAGTAGATATACTGCACACATTAAATATTGACACTGGGGACTGGTATTTTGAAATACCACATTTTGAGGGCATTCTATACCAGAATGTAATTCATCGCCAATACTTCTCGTATCACATTCAATACAAATTCTGTGTTCCCTAACTTCTCCTTGTTTTCTACCTGACTGATCTGTAGTTTATGGCTGCTACAACAAAATTGAATCAGTGGATGAACGTATGTATGTAGCCTACAAGCTGAGAATTGTGCGTTTCACTTCAGAAACTGTGATTTATTTTTCT
>JADBJO010000048.1:153459-163459 GCA_016801955.1 Conus betulinus | reverse complement strand
ACCCTCATTAAAAAAAAAAAACAAACTTCCACTCCCTTCCCCCCAGTGCCGTCTTTTCCGCTGTCTCCTGACTGTCCGTCTCTCTCTCTCTCTCTCTCTCTCTCTCCGCTTCCCCCAACCGATTTACAAAGCAGTCGATTGGCATTCACGCACTTCCTTTGTTCTCCACAGTTGCCCTATTCCGCTTTATTCCCCCCCCCCCCCCCCCCCCCCCCCCTCCCCTCCCCCGCCGCCCCCTCCGTCCCCGCCATTCGCCATCACCGACCGAGACCTGTTGAGTTATCGACCGCCACAAGGAGGTAACTCCAAGGAGAGCTGGCCAGCAGATGCTCTTCAGAGAACAGCCCCCACCCCCACCCCCACCCCCCTACCCCGCGATCCATTCCCACCGCGCCGTCATGCTAATGTTCTGGCTCTAACTCCTTATTCCCCAAGGAGGTGGGTCGTGGCGGCAGAGCGGTGGAGCCACTCCTGAGTGCATTATGCTCTTCCCGTTTTGGCGGTGCCGAGATTCGAACTCGCGCTTCCTGAATACCCGGGGGCCTCAAGGCTTGAATCAACTTGTGACTGACGTCTTGAACCACTAAAGCTACTTGGCTTCTTTCAGCTGGAAAATTTCGTCACGCCGTAGAAGTTTGTTTGAGCTCATCCTGGACCGTATATTCCAGCTGGAACTCTTTTTCAACCACTTCTGCCACTCCTTTTGAGAAATCGAGAGCTATTTCTATTTCATGAGATTAATGCAGATGTGGCAACATCCCTTTGCTCCAGCTTCTATGGCGGAGACTTCCCCTCAAGGTGCTGGCTGCTTTGTCATTCTTCTGTCTTGGGATGTGTTCTTCTCCATTCCACTTTGATGTGGCACAGTGAGTTCAATCAGGATCTTTCTTTTAATTAATGAAAGGGAGTAGTGCAACATATCCAGTCTCAAGCTACTTTCCTGATAATTCTTGGTGTGTGTGTGTGTGTGGGGGGGGGGGGGGGGGGGGGGGGGGGGGGGAGAGGGAGTCATGTTGCAGGTCTAAAGTGCTGTCCCATTTGTCTGCTCCATCCAATTAATCCCGAATTCAGGAAGCGGATGTCACAGCAGTTCCAGACCGTGAATTGCAGCCTCCTGGTGTGTAGAATGTAGTGCCAGAGTGTCCGGTGCCGTGGTTTCACCCCCCCCCCCCCCCCCCCCCCCCCAGTGCTAATCACGTGTACCATCTCTTTCAGTGCTTTTGCCTATACCTGTGCTTTTCTTGTATTAGTGTCGTTCCGCATAGTGGGGTTGATATGGCAGAGTGTACATGCAGGGCCATCAATTTCTTCTGTTTCGCCAGTTCTGTGTTATATACACACATAGCTGAGGATGAAGGGTGTCGAGAGAGGGGCGACATGGCAAATTTCATTCCAGGTGGATAACTTTGAAGAGTATGTTCACACATAGTCCACGTGCCCTGGATGGCCGTGCTGGGCTGCTTTCTGACTTTCTTTGGCATCCCATCCTTCTTTGCTATCCCGTTTTTGCTGTCTGTTTTTCGCTTTCCTCCGTTTGACCACCATTTCATTTCTGTTGACCCCAGCTTCTGAAACCCCCCCCCCCTCTCTCTCTCTCTCCTCTCTCTCTCTCTCTCTGGATTCTTTTCTCTTGCTGAACATCCGCCTTCAGCAAGGAGCCTAGGCCTTTATCTGAATGATTTTTTTTTTAGTCTGTCTGTCTGTCTGTCTGTCTGTCTGTCTCTCTCTCTCTCTACTAGAAACAAGTCGGAGAAAGGCAAGGCAGCCCACACGGCCCGTAAATCTGGTTTTTCCGGTGTCATCTGGCCTTCCCTGGACCCCTCCGGACTGTACCCGCAGGTCAATGGTCTGGCCGTATGTCAGTAGGAAGAAACTGAAGGCAGTCAGAGCTTGACAGCAGAATAATAGGTAGGCCAACAGCGTCTTCACTCTTGCACTCTTGTTCGGCGCACTTTACTCTGGTCGGCGGGGGGGGGGGGGAAGTTGGGGAGAACGTGGGGGATCGTTGTCGTGTTTTCGTGTGGAAGGAAAGAAAAGAGAGCGAGAGAGAACGTGGGAGGAAAGGGGAGAGAGCGGAGAGAGAGAGAGAGAGAGAGAGAGAGAGAGAGAGAGAGAGAGAGAGAGAGAGAGGAAGAGGGAGGGAGAGAGAGAGAGAAGAGAGAGAAGGGTAAAAATAGAAAAAGCGGAGAGAGGGGGGGGAGGGAATGGTAAAAAATAGGAAAGTTAAGGAGGGAGAGAGAGAGAGAAAAAGTGGGAGAAGAGAGAGACAGAGGAGAGAGGAAGACGTCGTAAGAGTAGAGAGAGAGAGAGAGAGAGAGAGAGAGAGAGGAGAGAGGGGGGGGGGGGGGGGGGTAGGGAGAAGTGAGGGGTAAAAACAGGAAAGTTTTAGAGAGAGAGAGAGATGGTCGCGAAAGCGCACAAATACAACTTGATGTATATTGCATTCATTTTTTTTTTTTTTTGGATAAGTAAGCAAAAATAACACAACAAGAAAAAGATATCTTTTGCTTCCATGGAAAGACAATCATTACCAGCTCATTACTCCAAAGTAATGTTGCTTGGGTCTTCCGTTTCATCTAGCAAAAACGCAAATACAATCCTCTAACAAAATCTCTCTCTCTCTCTCTCTCTCTCTCTCTCTCTCTCTCTCTCACTCACTCACTCACTCACTCACTCACTCTCACTCTCTGTCTGTCTGTCTGCTGTCCTTCTCTCCGGTCAAACTGGCAAAAACCGTCTACGAATGTTAATGCGGCGTGTATACACGCAAATACCCGGAACGCCGACACAATGCACTATGCAAACACGATTCACGTGTCACGCACTATCATTTCGCAGAATATGCATACGTCACGTGGCATGTCACATGTAGTACCTCAAACATCGTGGATTATACTTTTACCCTCCAGACTTATGAAGCCGTGCCGACCACACCCATTTGAAGCTCTCCTCCTCACCGTCTGGTATATCTGTACTGTTCGAGCTCCTGCCTCAAGGATCTGTCCGTACAGTTTTAGTCACAAAAGTCTTCCCTTACAGATCCTATCTTCAAGGTCTACGCTTGCGGCGGCGATCTGGAGGGTGTGAACTTAAGCCTTTGTCTCATCTTTCGCCGAATACGAAAAGATAAGTGACTGATCGTACTTCGTTTTCATTGTCCTGAACGTTGTTTGTCTAGCCTGAAGAAGACCCAAGAGGTCGAAACGCGTCATGTTTTATCTAGTAACTTTTTTTGTCCTTGTTGCTGACGGACAGTTATTCTCAAACTCTGTCCCAAAGGGCCATCTTCATCGCTCGTATGTCCCGATGCTGTCGTCTACTCTTAAAGCTGTTGTCTCGAAAGTCTATCCTCAATAGGTCCCGTCCTAAAGTCACAGTCTAGCCACATAGCTATTGTCTCGAAGGTCTACACTTTCTGAAGCCTGCACTGAAAGTTCCTACCTGGAAGCTCTACCTGTTTTAGTTCTTGTCTGAGAGCTTTACCTTTAGACTTCCTGTCTGGTAGCTCTACCTTTATAATTCTTGTCTGGTAGCTCTACCTTGATAATTCTTGTCTGGTAGCTCTCTATTTTTTTTATAGGCCCCGTATCTAAAGTGCGCTCTCAGAATTGTCTCGAAGGTCTATCCTTTTAGCTTCTATTTTGAAAGTCTATCCTTTAAGCTGCTGTTTCGAAGGTTTAGCGTTCTAGCTCCTGTCTCACAGGTCGCCCATTCAGCTCTTGCCTTGAAGGATTGTTCTTTTAACTCCTATCTAACTCGGAGGTCTATCTTTTTTAGCTTCTGCCTGGAAGGTCTATCATTTTAGCTTCTGTTTTGAAGGTCTTTCCTTTCAGTTTTTGTCGTGGAGGGCTGACCTTTTACCTCTTATCACGAAGGTCTATCCTTTTGGCTCTTGTCTCGAAGGTCAATCCTCTTACTCCTGTCACGAAGGTCTATCCTTTCCATTCCTGCCTGGAAGGTCTATCCTTTTAGCTTCTGTCTCGAAAGTCTATCCTTTTAACTGCCGTCTGGAAGGTCTGTCCTTTTAGCTTCTGTCTCGAAAGTCTATCCTTTTAGGCTCTATCTTGAAGGTCTATCCTACAGCACCTGTCTCGAAGGTCTATCCTTTAAGCTCCTGACGCGCAGGTCTCCTTTAAGCTCTTGACGCGCAGGTCCTCTCCTCTCGAAGGTCTACTGTTGCAGCTTCTGTCTGGAAGGTCCGCTCTTGTAACTCCGATACCGAGCGCGCGCGCGCGCGCGCGCGCACACACACACACACACACACACACACACACACACACACACACACACACACACACACACACACAGAGCACACAGCACACACACACACTCACAGCGTTCCAGCGTGGGCCGATTCCCACTGTGCCCCGATTCAATCCCCCCCCTCTTCCCCCCCCCCCCCCCCCCCCCCCCCCCCCCCCCCCCCCCCCCCCCATTTTTCTTGATCCACTTTATTTCATCTTTACCTCCCTGTCTGTTTGAGACCAAGGGATGGACGGCGATAACAAAGCGTTTAATTAACTCGGCTTCCCCAGAGTCTGGCCTGGCGCGAAACGGAATCAACACAGAAACATCAAAGTGACCGATCGTCGTAATTACCCGCCACTTGATCAAGACGGTGGGGAGTGGGGAGAGGGGGAGTAGGGAGAGGAGAGGAGAGAGAGAGAGAGAGAGAGAGAGAGAGAGAGAGAGAGAGAGAGAGAGAGAGAGAGAGAGAGAGAGAGAGAGAGAGAGAGAGAGGGTGGTGGTGGTGGAAGGGGTGCGAAATGATAAAATAGGTTGGTTTTCAGAGAGAGAGAGAGAGAGACGGAGGGGAGGGGGGGGGGGGGGGGCAGACAGCCATACACACACATGCACACACACACACACACACACACACACACACACACACACACACACACACACAGAGAGAGAGAGAGAGAGAGAGAGAGACAGACAGAGACAGAGACAGAGAGAGAGAGAGAGAGAGAGAGGACGGACGGACGGACTGAGAGAGAGAGAGAGAGGAGAGAGAGAGAGAGAGAGAGAGAGAGAGAGGAGAGAGCAGAGACAGAGAGACAGGCAGACAGACTGACAGAGAGTATGAAAAAGGCTGTTTTGTGAAGGTTAAATCGATTTTTTGTCTGTCATCTGATCTGTGCGTCTCAGTGTCTGTTTATCTGTGCCGTAGCACTAGTTAGGCTTAAGGCTGCGGCAGTACAGCAATGCTGTGTCGTTGCTGTGCTCTCTCTCTTTCTCTTCTCTCTCTCTCTCTCTCTGTCTGATTGTCTGTCTGTCTGTGTCTCAGTCTCTGCATCTCTCTCTCTGTCTTTCTCTTTGTCTCTCTTTCTGTCTCTCCTTCCGTGATTTTTATACATCTGTTTCTCTATTTCTCTGTCTGTCTGCCTGTCTGTCTATCTATCTATCTGTCTGTTTTGTCTATCTATTATCTATTTATAGGTCCACCTGTCTCTCAATCCGTATTCCCGCTGGTCGGTCAGTCCGCCTGTCCATCTCTCTCTCTCTCTCTCTCTCTCTCTCTCTCTCTCTCTCTCTCTCTCTCTCTTTCTCTCCACGTTATCATACCGGACCTGGTTGTTATGGTGGTCCCACCTGTGGGACCTAAAACAGACAAAGCATCTATAAATCAGTGGCATTCTGGCCACCAAGGGAGACAATCACAATACAGCGATCTCCCAAAGCCGCCAACGAATGGCACAGTTCAGCCCTTCAGTGGTTGCCCTTGGAGACTGTCGGATTTCGTTTAGCTCCCCATTGTGGTTAAATGCTACAGAAGAATAGGTGATGTATCGGTTAGAAACGACGGATGGATTACATACAGCCAGCTTAATATCATCATCATTATCATTATCAATATCACCACCATCATTATTATAATTATTGTCATAATCATCATCACATCATCATCATCATCATCATCATTATCATCATCATCATCATCATCGAAAAATGTGTTTCACTGAAACATATTTCTAGTGACTTGCATCCTTTGCCGTCTTCCGTGACTCAGTAGCTCAATAAAAACATCATATCTTATGAACGGATAGACCTGTGCTCACGAAATCTTAGGAGTTCCTCAACGATCTTAATAGCCGTTGGTCACAGAAATTTCATGTATGGGCACAATCGATTATCAGCGTATTTAGTCGCGGTTACCCCAGGCCCTATATATTTTAATGGGTCGCACATGACCCACGCCATCGGATAAGGAAAAGATGCTGAAACGCCCTTTATCAGGTGTGGGTCTTACAAGACCCACGCGATCTGAATAGGAAAAGCCTCCACAAAATGTGTGGGTCCGGGGCGACCCGCACAAACGGGTCTGTCAGAAAGTGGATTACTAAACTAAAACGATTTTTTTTTTTTTTTTTTTTTTTGTAAAGGAGACTATTTTACAATTGGGAAGGAGTTGGGGGAGGGGGGAGGGTTGGGGAGCAACTGCTCAGCGAAGATCGATTGATCAAGTACAAAAACGAATCTCTTCCGTGTCTGGATTAGTGGGGGTTTGAAGTAGTTTTGGGGCGGTGGGGGAGGGGGGGGGGGGGGGAAGGGGGGAGGGGGTTTGAAAGGGGAAAAGGGGGGGGGGTAGAGGATGGCGGGCCAGGGAGAAGGGAGGGGGCAGCAGTAAACACAAAGGAACACCGGCAGCAGCAATTTTGTTCTGTTCTTTGGAACGATGGCACTCTACTCTCTGTTTTTGAGAGAGCGAACCATTTCGTTTGTAGCAACAAGCTTTAAACGATTTTTTCATTTCCTGGTTGAAGTCCTCAGGATCCCCGGGGGGGGGGGGGGGGGGGGGGGGGGGGGGGGGGGGGGTCGATCGTCCGCCGACCAAACCACACCACTTGAGATACAGCGGTGTTCCCATAGGATACTAGATCCGCCGCACGAAGCAGGTCCATGCCCCGGATATCCACCTAAATTTAACGGCTTCGTCAGTAGGCTACTTTCCATATTTTCACCAAGTCCCAGCGAAAACTTTTTGATATGCGTGTTCTTGCAAACAGATAACAAGCTCACAGAAATGGATGAAAACAACACCCCTCTGGTGGCGGCGGTAAAACTGGTCATGATAGACTGTTTAACAAAAAAAAACGAAACAAACAAAACAAAACAAAACGAAACAAAATAACCGCATTAACTATGTAAGTTCACGTACTGCTTCAGAAATCTCGGAGCCTGTCCCTCTAATTCTGGAATTCATAGAAAATACTGACGACTGAACGGCTGCGTACAGGAATGACGGAGAAACGGGCCCGGAAACAGCACGTACATACCAACAGGAAGTATCGGTTCCTTCAAGCGGATGAATACGTTGCAGCTTCAGCAAAAATACTCCAATATCAGTTACATGTTTGGGGTTCAGAGTAAACGCTCTCACCTTCGTCAAACTGGTCACAGGACGCACTAACAGGTCATGCAGGCTGTTTTCGAATTTGAGTGATTGCGATAGTTGCCGGTGAATTCTAGCATTGAAACTCGAATGCAAATTACGAACCGTCTTAGTATGTCCGTCATTTTGTTGACGACATAAAAAAGCAACAAACAAACAACGAACAAACAAACAAACAAACAAATAAGCAAACACACGAACGAACAAACAACATCATTTCAAGTCACATTAAATCCGATTCCATTCTTCGCGAAGGTAAAAAAAAACAGCGGCCAACAAACAAAAATTGTAGGCGCATTAATTCGGCGGAATTTAAATGAAAACAAACAAACAAACAAAACATTTACAGGAACATTAAATCCATGTCTTTGCTACGTAGAAAAAAGGCCATCGTGTGCTAGTGGGATGGACGACAATGATATCGACGACGACGACGACGACGACGACGACGACGACGACGACAAAGACAACAAAAAAACAGCCACAAACACAAAAACTGGTGTCTTGTTTACATATCCTTGTGAAGGAAATGAGTCTGGCTTCTCTGGCGGAATTTAAAAAAAAAAGGAACGAGGCCACACACGCCAAGATCTCACTACAGGTGAAGTTCAGAGCTTTGGCCGAGGTTTAGAGAAGAAGTAGAAGAAGAAAAGAAGAAGAAGAAAAAGAAGAATAGATTATGAGGATTATGGATGAGGAGGAGGAGGAAGAGGGGGAGTAGAAAGGAAGAGGAGGAGGAGAAGAAGGAGGAAAGAGGACGAGAAGAAGAGGAAGGAAGAAGATTTGAACGTCAAAATAATATTGCATCTCAGAAAACAAACAAGCGAGAGAAAAACAAACAAACAAACAAATAAAACAAAAATGAAACAAGATAAGCATAAAAGGATATATCAGGCAAGAAATTAACAAAGCTCATGACTCCTATGTTAGGTAGGCACTCAAGGTCTGACCAGCGCATTGGGCTAATGCGTAGGTCAGACATCTGCTAAGTCGTAGCCACGAGATCCTCTTCTTCAATTCTCTCACCGTAGTTGTTAATTCATTTATCCATCAGCTTAACATTATGCGTAGTGTGGTCTCAAAACTTTAGCGGATGTGGTGTGGCGTACATGGACTAGTCCGCCGCAGTGACGCCTCCTTGATGAAACTGAAACTGAAACCGAAACATGACAACGGCCAAGAAGGGTAACTGTTGCTCCCACGGTATGACAATCACACGGGCCAAGAACTCCAAATCAGTGCTGATACGCGCATTCTTGTTCCTTGCCTCATTTCAGATTTCCTTTCCAGTTTTCATGACATATGTAGCCATTATGGTAAATACCCACGATACTGCAGACCATCTAAAATTTTGGTTGGCACGCCGTCATCTGATTTGGAGGTCTCTGTCAATCTGTCAGGTTGAAGGAGGGGGAGGTGGTGCAGTGTTACATTTAAGACCGTCTTTCACTCCCACCGTCCCGGCAGAGATGAATGGGCTGACGGATGAGAGGGAGTACTAGGGAGAGGAGGAGGGAAGTGGATGGAGGAAGGTATTTAACAGTACACTTATACCACCAGAACGACATGAAACGTAGGACAGCAAAAATGTCCCTGTCTCTTCATGCTAGACTCCAAGAGGATTCGAACCTTCCGCAACGTCCTGACTGCAAACCTGCTACTTTACCACTGAGCCAACCATGGAACCTAGGCAGCCAGAGCCAGAGGCTGACGTTCACATGACGTACATTTTTTTTTTTTTTTTTTTTTGTCGTATGATATTTTCAAAATGCTCTTTGGCGTCTTTTTTTTGTATTTTTGTATTCTAGCCCTACGCAAAAGCATTTTTCCAGGAAATAAGGGCAAACGCGTTCTATAACTGGAGTGCATGCAGCCTTTTTAACCAATGGAACTTTTAAAGGGCGAGCCAATACCGCAGTCACTTCTGTAAGGTGTCCCGCAAGGTGCAGTGCTTCGCCCTTTGTTGTTTGTAATTTATACTGGTGATACACCGAAGGAATTACCAGCTGGAACATCTGTGAGATTATTTGGTCATGATATATTTTTTTTTTTCAAATCATGTTAATAAAAAGTCCGAAAGTTGCAGAAATTTTGAAATAATGACGTGAGCAGATTTCAGGCATCGGGAAAATGCGCAAAACTGAGTTTCAACTGCGAAAAATATTAAGTGTTGGAAAGAACTGATCTATAGAAAATTTTACTCTGTTATCATTTCATAGTGGCGTTAGATTAGAAAGAACCAACGCTGCCAAGTGCCTTGCATTAGAATTCATTGTTAAATGAAGTGGAACAATCACATAAATATCATTTAAAACGCCAGTCAAAGTGTAAGTTGTCTGAAGCGTCAGCTGTTATTTTGCCACGAGAATATCAGGCAAAAATATTATCGAAACAACAGGATTGATCTGCTTTTGGAATTCCGTGATAGTCTATGGAACCCTTTTGTACAAATAAGCTTTGCCAAGTCAGAAAATCTACAACGCAGTGCCATGACATTTGCTGCTTGAGTGTTCTCCCCACCGCAGTCCTTCAACACAGGTTGAATCGACCTTCTAGAGAAGAGAAAGGCAAGAAATAAGTCCATCTACAGCGATAAAACACGAATCA
>JADBJO010000048.1:140959-143459 GCA_016801955.1 Conus betulinus | reverse complement strand
AATAGATGGTGTCTACTGCAGGACGTTAGACAGAGAATAGATGGTGTTTCCTGCAGGACGTTAGACAGAGAATAGATGGTGTCTACTGCAGGACGTTAGACAGAGAATAGGTGGTGTCTACTGCAGGACGTTAGACAGAGAATAGGTGGTGTCTACTGCAGGACGTTAGACAATAGATGGTGTTTCCTGCACGACGTTAGACAGATGATAGATGGTGTCTACTGCAGGACGTTAGACAGAGAATAGATGGTGTTTCCTGCACGACGTAGACAGATGATAGATGGTGTCTACTGCAGGACGTTACACAGAGAATAGATGGTGTTTCCTGCACGACGTTAGACAGATGATAGATGGTGTCTACTGCAGGACGTTAGACAGAGAATAGCTGGTGTTTCCTGCAGGACGTTAGACAGATGATAGATGGTGTCTACTGCAGGACGTTACACAGAGAATAGATGGTGTTTCCTGCAGGACGTTAGACAGGTAATAGATGATGTTTCCTGCAGGACGTTAGACAGAGAATAGGTAGTGTCTACTGCAGGACGTTAGACATATGATAGATGGTGTTTCCTGCAGGACGTTAGACAGAGAATAGGTGGTGTCTACTGCAGGACGTTAGACAGAGAATAGATGGTGTTTTCTGCAGGACGTTAGACAGAGAATAGATGGTGTCTACTGCAGGACGTCAGACAGAGAATAGATGGTGTTTCCTGCAGGACGTTAGACAGAGGATAGATTGTATTCCTGCAGGACGTTAGACAGAGAATAGATGGTGTTTCCTGCACGACGTTAGACAGATGATAGATGGCGTCTACTGCAGGACGTTAGACAGAGAATAGATGGTGTCTCCTGCAGACGTTAGACAGATGACAGATGGTATCTACTGCAGGACGTTAGACAGATGATAGATGGTGTCTACTGCAGGACGTTAGACAGAGAATAGATTGTGTTTCCTGCAGGACGTTAGACAGGGAATGGATGGTGTCTACTGCAGACGTTAGACAGAGAATAGATGGTGTTTCCTGCAGGACGTTAGACAGAGAATGGATGGTGTCTACTGCAGACGTTAGACAGAGAATAGATGGTGTTTCCTGCAGGACGTTAGACAGAGAATGGATGGTGTCTACTGCAGAACGTTAGACAGAATAGATGGTGTTTCCTGCACGACGTTATACAGATGATAGATGGTGTCTACTGCAGACGTTAGACAGAGAATAGATGATGTTTCCTGCAGGACATTAGACAGAGAATAGGTGGTGTCTACTGCAGGACGTTAGACAGAGAATAGGTGGTGTTTCCTGCAGGACGTTAGACAGAGAATAGGTGGTGTCTACTGCAGGACGTTAGACAGAGAATAGGTGGTGTTTCCTGCAGGACGTTAGACAGAGAATGGATGGTGTCTACTGCAGGACGTTAGACAGAGAATAGGTGGTGTTTCCTGCAGGACGTTAGACAGAATAGATGGTGTTTCCTGCACGACGTTAGACAGATGATAGATGGTGTCTACTGCAGGACGTTAGACAGAGAATAGGTGGTGTTTCCTGCAGGACGTTAGACAGAGAATAGATGGTGTCTACTGCAGGACGTTAGACAGATGATAGATGGTGTCTACTGCAGAACGTTAGACAGAGAATAGATGGTGTTTCCTGCAGGACGTTAGACAGAGAATTGATGGTGTCTACTGCAGAACGTTAGACAGAGAATAGATGGTGTTTCCTGCAGGACGTTAGACAGATGATAGATGGTGTTTACTGCAGGACGTTAGACAGATGATAGATGGTGTCTACTGCAGGACGTTAGACAGAGAATAGATTGTGTTTCCTGCAGGACGTTAGACAGAGAATAGGTGGTGTTTCCTGCAGGACGTTACACAGAGAATAGATGGTGTTTACTGCAGGACGTTAGACAGATGATAGATGGTGTCTACTGCAGAACGTTAGACAGAGAATAGATTGTGTTTCCTGCAGGACGTTAGACAGAGAATAGATGGTGTCTACTGCAGGACGTTAGACAGAGAATAGGTGTGTTTTTCCTGCAGGACGTTAGACAGAGAATAGATGGTGTGTCTACTGCAGGACGTTACACAGGTAACAGATGGTGTCTACTGCAGGACGTTAGACAGAGAATAGGTGGTGTCTACTGCAGGACTTTAGACAGAGAATAGGTGGTGTCTACTGCAGAACGTTAGACAGAGAATAGGTGGTGTCTACTGCAGGACGTTAGACAGAGAATAGATGGTGTCTACTGCAGGAGGTTAGACAGAGAATAGATGCTGTCTACTGCAGGACGTTAGACAGAGAATAGATGGTGTCTACTGCAGGATGTTGGACAGAGAACAGATGGTGTTTCCTGCAGGACTTTAGACAGAGAATAGGTGGTGTCCACTGCAGAACGTTAGACAGAGAATAGATGCTGTCTACTGCAGGACGTTAGACAGAGAATAGATGCTGTCTACTGCAGGACGTTACACAGAGAATGGATGGTGTCTACTGTAGGACGT
>JADBJO010000048.1:125959-130959 GCA_016801955.1 Conus betulinus | reverse complement strand
TGTTTTTATATGTGTGAAGGGGCAGTCTAGCAGGGAATAAGTGACCTGTCTAACATTCCGCTGATACCATCAGAATGACAACACGTTAAAACAGAAATAAAAGATCGCAATTTTTTTTTTGTCTTAGCCGCATGAAGGTTTTGAACCCACAACATCTGACAACCAGGTTGTTGCTGCTCTACCAGCTGAGCCCACGTTTAACGAAGAGAGACACTAGCACGGTAAAACGGCGTTCCTGTTATCATTACGAGGCATCATCATCATCTTTCACTGGCTTCCTCAAATTGTCAGCATAGAGGGTTTTTTTGTGTTTTTTTTTTTTTTTTTTTTTTTGGGGGGGTTGCATTGAAAACAGTAGAGAAAAGCTTTTGAAATTGGAAATAGAAACCTCTGAAATTCGATAGGGAAATTTTTCACACACACACACACACACACACACACACACACACACACACACACACACACACACACACACGCACACACACACACACACACACACATATGGAAATGTCACGGGCTGTCTGGATGATTCACTGCGTGTGGAGATATGGCAGTGTGACGAGCAAAGGGAGAGAATACCGACACAAATCTCACTCTTCCCCGCTTACGCAACAAGACAGCAAATCGCAACGCCAAATTGACAGCACGATTTTCCCACATACAATGTAAATAATTCCTTTTCAGACAAACCTAGCCTTTCACACACACACACACACACACACACACACACACACACAACACACACACACACACAAGCAAGGGAAATGGCCTGAAAAGAGTCACCATCGGGGAAACTCAAAAGACTAAAACACTTCGGAGGGTATTACAATGTCTTAAAGCTTAAAGAGAGTACAAATGGAAACGCTTCCGAAAAACAGCACAGTGTCTACTAAGGGTTCTCGTCCCAGTATGCGGGAAAGCTCTTTACTACACTCCTCAATCAGAGAACTCACTCAAAGATTTCTCAAGGGGGGGGGGGGGGGGGGGGGGGGGGGGGGGGGGACAAACCTCTCGAGCAAAGGAGAACAGTACAAGTCTTTAAGCTTCCACGCCTTTTTCCAAGATTTCCGTCCTGAGATTCATGATTATAAGAACAATGTAAACCTATAGTCCACACTGATACATCCCCTTTTAAGTATCGCTTCGATCTAGCCTTGTAATCTGTTCTTGATTATTATCCCAAGAACCGCTCACATCACTGAGGGATAGATTTTTATGTTTCTTGAATTAATACGTTATCTTTTTCTTTTTTAAGTGGGAAAAATGATCAATTTACTCTGGTTCGGTGAGTATACAACACTGTCAGTTTATTAAGTAATTTTACTGGGAAAGAAGTTATGTATTCACAGGAGTTCTTTTCAAACAATTCAGTTATACGTTAAATAGCCGATTACGGCCAAGTCTGGCAGCTTTAAAGATAGGTCGGTTCATCGTTAACTTCGGCATCGTTACATATGGTGTCGTTGAATGCTTCCTCATTTTGTACATTGTCAATGCTTGGTTGCAATGTTGCACTACTTCTCGATTGTGCCTTTGATTAACACCTTATGGATCGCATCCCAGAATTCTTTTTGAGACATTATGAGCAATCCATAAACATTTTATCAAACTGTTTCTCCTTTCTATAAGCAAACGTTTATATTTTGGATTAGCAGTTCAACATTTATTTCTGTCTTCTATTCCTAAAAGTCCATTTACTAGTTGGCAGCAGTATGCTAGCCTTTCTCTAATTAAATGAAGAGTCTTTATCATACCAATCGTCGGTCGCTTCATTATTACTGGCACACATTTTTTTCGTTCATTCATGACTTTGTTTAAAGCTACCATTAAACATATCAAGTACATCATTTATATTTCTATCTGAAATAACCACCATTAAACAACTTAGATCGATTATTTATATTTCTGTCTATCAAATGTATTAGCATTTCGATTTTTTGTGTGAATTTCTCGAAAGCAATTCCATTAACGACATCAAAAATAAACCTGAAAGGGATAACCTTCAAGAGGTACATACAAATACAGAATATCTTCATCCAGTCCAAACAGTTTCTTTTTACCTAACAAAAATACACACAGATTAGAGTTGTGCGTTTTTAAGTGGTTTAGCAAAGGGACACAACTCAATCTGTATCAAGCAAAAACTTCAGATCGTCTGCCGTGTTTTGAAAATGTCGCAGCGGACTTGTAAAACACGGACTCTTCTATATAAAAAAAAAACAAACCACACACACAAACCAACCAACTATTAGCTTGGCATTCTTCCATTGATATTTCAAAAATGAAACAGACACAATCAAATTAATTGATAAATGAAATGAAATTAGATCAAACAGGTTTGAGAATAAAACATTCATATTCTACTGTGTTAAAACGACAAAGGTTAATGGCTTGTAGGTGCCACTCTTTTCATGGGTCCGCACATGATAACTGTCCAACAGTTCAGCACGACTGCTGTCGCATGCCGCGCTGAGTTCAGGCGGGTCACTGTCACCAGTGCCAGGCGATTTCAACGGTGCAGACGTAAGTTAGGTCCCTCTGTTCCTGAAAATTTGTAGCGGGCAGAATTATGATTTCTGTCACCTGGTCGTCCGTCCTATCCGCTTTCTTTCAAACAATAATGGTCATCCAACGAAATGTTGTCTCCCCTCGATGAACAGATGGTCAAAAGCCGTAGTCATCCTTGTCCTCCTTGCACCTCGCCCTTTCAAAGCGGGGACAGTCTGCGACGGATCTCTATAACGTGGACTCTCTCCCCAACAAAAAAATACTGCTGTCTTTTATCTTTCTTGTTTGTTTGAGGATTTTTACTTTGTCTTTATCAGCCAATCAACTGACAATGACTGGTGAGTCTGGTTTGGAAAATATATACTGTGAACACAGTGAAACTTAACGTCTTGAGTCAAGTCCAGATTATCTGCGACGACACCCAGTACTTTTCCTTCAAGTTGTTCACTCGTTTCATCCTGATCTCTTTTAATGCTTTAAAAGAAACAGGATATTAAGGTGTATCGGCATTTGAGATCGTCATTTTTCCGGTCTAGCTATCTTTCCTTTGCCAGGAAATCACAACTTTGGCTGAATGTTTTTTTGTTTTTGTTTTTTTTTTGTTGTTTTTTTTTTTTTTGCAAGGACAGCACTTCCTCGCTCAGATTATTCCCTGCCACTCTGCAGAGCAGGAGACTGGCCTTTAGCTTCCTTCACACTGTGCTCCATATTCCTCAATCTACAGTTCTTCTTCTGCGTACGCAGGCTGATACTCCTGCGGACACTCCCTGTATAGACAGGCAAGTATTAATCCCATCTGCCCTACATGGAGTTTTGTGTGCATGACCGTTTTTTTTTTCCCGCCATTAAGGCAGCCATACTCCATCTTCAGGAAAGGTGCATGCTATGTGTAACATGTCATCCATACCAACGGCCAAACTGGCCTTTTCTTCCTAAAGTTGGTGAAGGGATTTTACGTGTGTGCAAGATGTTATGCGTGCGTTCACACACGGAACCTCGGTTTATAGTCCCATTCGAAGGACTGTATGGGAAATGGAGTCAGAATCAACGTAAACTCCGAGGGAAAAATCCCTCTGTACCGAAAAACGGCTCGTCAGAGATTCGAACCCGCAACCCTTGGATGACGAGTCCGGTGCTCTACTAACTGAGCTATTCCGCCCCCATAATTTATGTTCGTTGCTGGGTTCATGGATGACCGGCAGACCGCAACAGATCCATGATGTCTGCCAGTGTCGGTTGGTGAGAAGAAGGAAGGAAGGAAGCTTCTGCCCGTCTGCCGGGGAGCCTGTCCTGCCAGTGCCCGTTCCACGTCCTGAGCTGTTCAGTCTGATGACCATCTGACTTTGATTCCGGGTTCTGCTCGACGTCTCCACAGCCAAGAAGGAAACTGTCCCAGAAAATGTACGTTGGGAGCATTCCAAAGGTGACACCGTCTCCTCCGGTCCTCGGTGACAGCATGGTGACTTACATGTCTGCCTCGTACGTCGCTCGTTCCAACATGAATGGCCCAGATACCGGCAAGGAGCCACAGGTCGCCCTGGATCTGAACGGAGCGGATGGAAAACGAGATGCTGTGACCTGCGGCCAGCACGAACCGTGAGAAAGAGAGAGAGAGAGCGGGAGGGAGGAAGAGATAAAGAGAGAGGGAGAGAGAGAGAGAGAGAGAGAGAGAGAGAGAGAGAGCGCACGCGCGCGCGCGCGCGCGCGCGTGCGCGTGTGTGTGTGTGTGTGTGTGTGTGTGTGTGTGTGTGTGTGTGTGTGTGTGTGTGTGTGAGAGAGAGAGAGAGAGAGAGAGAGAGAGAGAGAGAGCGAGAGAGAGAGGAGAGAGAGAGAGAGAGAGAGAGAGAGAGAGAGAGTGTGTGTGTGTGCGCTTGCTTGCTTTGCTTGCGCGCGCGCGCGCGCGCGCGCGTGTGTGTGTGTATGTGTATGTGTGTGTGTGTGTGTGTGTGTGTGTGTGTGTGTGTGTGTGTGTGTGTGTGTGTGTGTGAGTGAGAGAGAGAAATTGAGAGAAAGAGAGAGCGTGAGGGAGGGAGAGAGACAGACAGAGAGAGGAGGCAGCTCCTCGTGTAACGAGAGCCCGGCGTGCCTGTCTCCCTCACTGGCACAGACCCTGCATGCAAAAGGAGATCGATGAACCAAAATGGCCATCCGCGGGGAAAGATACATCACTGAACCCATCGCACACAAGGGGGCGGGGGGCAGCGGAGTGTGGGGGTGTATGGGAGGGGCGGACAGTAGGTGGAGGGCGTAGGTGGGCAGTGAGAGTGCAGGGAAGGGGTGAAAAGGGCGGGGTGGGGTGGGGTTGGAGGGATGATTGGAAAGAGAGGGAAGGAATGAAGAGCGCGCGCGCGCGCGAGCGTGTGTGTGTGTTTGTGTGTGTGTGTGCGTGCGCGCGCGCGCGCGTGCGTGCGTGTGTGCGTGTGTGTGTGTGTATGTGTGCGTGCGTGCGTGTGTTCGTGCATGAATGCGCGCGCGCGCGCGCGTGTGTGTGT
>JADBJO010000048.1:105959-120959 GCA_016801955.1 Conus betulinus | reverse complement strand
GTCATTCGGCGGCACAGGCTAAAACCCTCTATCATCCATAGTGGCTGGAAGGTTGGCTGCGCCGCCCAACGTTGAACTCTCACATCAACGCCCTTCGAGAGAGGTCTGCAACCTTTCCCTCGGCACTCCTTGCTATGCCACCTCGCAGCGTGTCGTGATCAATTGCCGTGGTGAGACTGATGTGCTATCAGCCAGAGGCTCTAACGGACATGTTGTGCATGGATAGATCAATGGTCAGTCATGGTGATCAATTTACCTGGAGCCCCTTAACAGCCAACGACAGGACCGCCCAAAGACGCGACACACGAACTCATCCGAGGGGCAGCAATTTGGGCTTACCTGTGTTAACTGACATGCAGTTAGATCTACTTTTGTCCGCGCTTCTGTACTTTAAACAGAACTTCACCAGAAAAATACAAGTTTTTTCAAAGCTGAGCAAGCGCGATGAAATTGCATTACGACCGTTTAGTAGCTGAATTGGGGTCGACACTATCACCGTGCGACTTACAAGGCTTCCTGATCTAGGCAAATAAATATTTGATTAATTATGAGCCTAAACTCCCCTTGACTGACGGGGGCACACGCCAGTCACTGGCCTCCGACGAACGAGTGTGGAGACTGCTGTCCGACAATGAAAATAGATTTCAAATCAATGATTCACACGTCGATTTGTTTGTCAGAGCAGCGAAATAAATGGCTTACAAGTTGTCTGTAGTGCCGAGAGGCCTTGTCCAACAGCATAGGGAATTTTGACGTAAGCGAAAAAAAAAAAAAGAAGTAAAATGATACAATCATAATGATTAATTCACGACGGAGTTTTTATCAAATTCTTGGCACTGGTACTGTAATTCAGTGATAGGTTAATAGTATTTAATCAAATTTATGTACCCGACTGACACACACACACAGGGGCACGGATGAACCGGTAGAAAGGACGGAGGGCTTTTCGTTATTGTGGAGACGATTCAAGTTTGAAGAATCATTGCGTTGTCCTGGTCTCGGGTAAGTAGGTCACTGTGTCGCGAGTTACTGGTTGGGGACAGCTAGCTAGACTGAGTGGCCTGAAGAAGTTGTAACGAGCAAATCGCGCTGGGTACAAAAGGATCAATCGAAATATTATGGAAACTGGGTTCGCACAGAGGAAAGTAATCACCGTGAAAGCTCTCATGTCATACAAATAATTTTACGACTAGACGACAAAGCCTTTACCCCGTGATGGAAATCAGTTTGTACGCTGGCTGACCTTAAGTTTACTTTCTGATTTTGAAGGTAAACATTTTTATTCATCCGGCCGAACTAATTAAGTTCTAAATGCTTTTGAAAATGTAAAAGTTGAATTTCGGACACTGAGACTGAAAATAGGAAAGAAAAAAAAAATAATAAAAAGGATTCGCAGCCCTCTTCAGTTTGTTTCAAGTTCAGCTGGTTTAATGATGTACCTCAGCAGAGTGCCAGCAAGCAGTATTTTGCAGTTCTGTGCTTCCTCCCTTAAGTAAAACTCGCTCCAACTTCAGTTAACAATCACTCTGTAGCCCATCGTAACTCAGAGATCTCTGTGTACCAAATCGTTGGAACGTTTAGACAGAAACTTATCGTTCGTCATTACTTCGCGATCGGTGCGGAACAGTCATTAGTGAAAGTGTGATGTTTTGATCAATACAGTAACGTGACGGCAACCGTGAGTCTAACAGTTTGGCAAACATTTCCAGTGTTGGGTAAATGCGTGTTACCATTACTTCCATTGCCATAGACCAAGAAGGGGGGAGAACTCTCCCTGAAAAAAAAAAAGGTTTTTCTACGTTACGTGTCAAAGCACCCTTCAGACTGATCTGACAGTTTTGAATATGCACCATTATCTACAGTCCAACGACACATCCAAAGGTGCCTGGGCTAGCTAGAATTTCACAAACCGAAAATAATTGCATTTCATATGGATCCTGACGTCAGCGCAGACAACTTGATAGCGCATCATGATCCGTGTACTGGAACGCATAACTGGTAGCTGAGGAAAGCTTTCGGTTAGAATGTGTACTGACATACAATATTGTGTGATCGGACTCTGAAGTGTAGCATTTATGATTCAACGTTAATGTATGGAAACCTGAGGTGGTACAGCATAATGTTATAATTAAGAGAGAAACAGTCGACAGGAAAATGATATTGTATTCAGACTTAACGTGGCAGACCCAGTACTCTAAGCGAATACAGTCAAAAGGAAGGCATTTGCGTCTTCAGAATTGACGTAACAAATCCAGTGCCCAGCAATCTTGGCCAATATAAATAACGGGAAGGTGATTATGTGTTCAGAATTGACAAGTCAAATCCAGAATCAAGCAATCCAAGTGAGAAAGACCGACAAGCAGTAGGAAGGTGATTATGTGATCACAATTAACGTGGCAAAACCCAGTGTCCGGCGATCTTAGCGAGTGCAGTCAACACGAAAATGATAAGGTGACAAGGATTGACGAGGTTGATGCAGTATTCAGTGGTCTTAATGACTCCAAACATTAGCAAAGCAGTCGACCTGATGTTCAGATTGAATGATTTAAAGATGACCAGAATCAGGTTTCAAGTAGTTGGAGTAACAGTAATCAAACAAGTTGGTGGCGGCGGGGTTTTGTTTTCACATCCCCCCCCCCCCCCCCCCCCCCCCTATTTCGATCATCAAGGACACAGACATCAGCAGGGCGGAGGTGAGGATGGGTTTACGTGGGACGAAACGGATGTAGTTGGAAATGCTAATGAAGCAGAGGAAGACGTTATGGCTACCTCTCTGCATCAAAAGAAGTAAACTGTCACACTCCCAGAACCCGTCTCCGAACGTCATTAGTCTAATGTCGTTTCTCTGGCATTATCGCCTTTGCATTATTTAACGTCACGGCTCTGACGCGAATTGTTTGACATTATTGCAGGTGCATTATTCAGCGTCGTGACTGGTATTAGGCTAGGCTAAGTTGTTTGGCATTTTGTGCAGCTGCCGCGTGCCACATTACCTCTCCGATGTACACTACTCGGAATTATTCGTGTTGCTTTATACAGCATCCTCTGTAGTGTAAACAGTTACTGCCGCAGGGTTATTCAAGTGTTGCTCAAATTGAAACCGCTTGACATGTTTAGAACTGTGCTGTTCAACAGCGTTGCATTGATATCAATTGTCTTGTGTTACACCAGTTGCCGTGTTCACATCATGCCTCTGATGTAGACTGTTTCTCGTTACTGCAGTTGCAATAGGCCTGCTCACGGAAGTGTAAACTGTAAATTGTTTTCCTTCATTGTAGTTGCAGTATTCAATTTCCTGGTTCTGATGGAAAATGTTTTTTTCTTTATTGTGGTTGCAATATTCAACATTATGGCTCAGACATCAACGCTTTTTCATTATCGTTGTTGCATTATATAAGCGTAAGTTGTTTTGGTATTATTGCAGTTGGATAAGTCAACTTTGTGGCTTTGTGACATCAGGTCATTGTTGTTGTTCTGCTGCCGTTGTATGATAATGTCTTTCATGTTAATTTGGGGCATTATTGAAGAAGGAGAAGAAAAAGATATTATGCTAATATACTGACTACACTTCTACAACTGTACTAACTATATTATTACTATACTAACTATACTACTACTATATTTAACTATACTACTACTACTAAACTATATACTGGGACAACTACTGCTGCACTGACTATACTACTACTACTACTACTACTACTACTACCGTATTACTATATTATCTTTAGAAATAAATGACAATGCAAGATTACTGAAGGAAAAAAAAAAGCTGGATGGAGGTGGGGTAGGATGTGTGTGCGGAGGGTTGATGGAGGGGGGGGGGGGGGGGGGGGGGAGGCGAGAGTGGGTTAAAGGAAGAAGAAAGAGGAGGTTTGATTAAAAAAAAAAGATTTCCTGCACTCGTACACATTTTCTTTTGCGAGAATTTTCACTGTGAAGAGAGTTCTCTTTTTATCATTTTTCTAAACGAGCTTCAAAATTCACAACGAACACTGCAAAGATAAACTTGACACAGCCTTTGCTTGGAAAATAAATCAGACTTCAATCGTTAGTTTATTGGTTTCTGATGTTTGATACTAGCAGTTTGCCATAGGCGTGAGGGTCTCTGGTCTCGTGAATAGCAGTAACTGGACACTGACCTCGGTGAGACCTAGTCTGGCAGAAGAAGAAGAAGAAGAAGAAGAAGAAGAGAGAGAGAGAGAGAGAGAGAGAGAGAGAGAGAGAGAGAGAGACGTTTTTCTCTCTCTTTGTGTCTCTCTCTGTCCCTCTCTCTCTCTCTCTCTCTCTCTCTCTCTCTCTTACACACATGTTCTCTCTCTCTCTCTCTCTCTCTCTCTCTCTCTCTCTCTCTCTCTGACGCATCCCCCCCCCTCTCTCTCTCTCTCATATACTCTCTCTCTCTTCAGTCTGTCTCTGTCTCTCTCACTGTCTTTCTCTCCGTGTGTCTCTGTCTCTCCCCACTGTCTTTGTCTCTCCATGTGTTTCTGTCTCCCTCTCTTTCCCTAGCCCCCCCCCCCCCCCCCCCCCCCCCCCCCCCCCCCCCCCTACCAGCTTTGATCCGATCTCACCAGTCCATCCCCCTTCCCCACATTGATTAGACCTCACCCTGACCCTTCTCTCTCCCTCCGCACACTACAACATCGCACTCCTTTATTTTTCTCGCCCCCCCTCCACCACCACCACCACCTCTTCCATCTGTGTGTGTGTGTGTGTGTGTGTGTGTGTGTGTGTGTGTGTTGTGTGTGCGTGTGTGCGTGTGTGTGTGTGTGTGTCCTGTCCTTCCTTCCATCTCTCTCTCTCTCTCTCTCTCTCTCTCTCTCTCTCTCTCTCTCTCTCTCTCTCTCTCTCTCTCTCTCTCCCTCCGCCCCCCCCCCCCCCCCTCTTCTTCTTTTTCTTTTTTCCCTACCTTCGTCTTCCCCCCCCCCTCTCTCTCCACGTCCCCTCCACTCAAGCTGCCACTTTCCTGATCGATCCTGTTCCCTCCCGCCACCCAGCAGGAGGAGTCGGTAAACAAGTGCTGGTCATAAGGTCACAGGGTCAAGGGGTCAGGGGGTCAAGGACACGAAAAATCAATACACGCGTGTGACGACCAGGTCTTTTGGGCCAATCACAGCAGGGATTTCATCGATGTTTCCCACTCCTTGAACGAACGTCTTAGATAGGGGATGGAGGCTGGAAGAGAATGGGGAGGGAGGGGGGGAGGAGGAGTGGGGTGGGGGGGATGGGTAATGGGAGTTGTGGTGGGTGTGTGTGCTGACGGCGGTGGTGGTGGTGGTGGTGGTGGTCGCAGTGGAGTCATTAGTGTTGCGTTTGAAGGCCACGTATGTTTTGGCATATCTTATGGTTGACGATGATTAGCAAAAGACGGTTTAATTTCATTTCATTTGATTTAATTTTTCTTCCTCGCAAAAAAGATGATTTTTTGGAGAAAGCAATAATTATGCACAATAAATGGAATTTTCATTTAGAGTTAATGACTGGCGTTGTGAGAGTGCAATTATCAGTTTACATTTACATCTGTAATTTTGACTGCTTTTTACAACATTGGGCTATTATACATAAAAGTTAGTAAAAAAAACTTAAAAAACAAAAAATATTAACTGAGCAAAAGCCATGCAATACGTATCAGCCCTGACTTGTGAAAAGGAGCGGTGAACGATAATTGTGAATGTTCTTTATTTGTAAAATACAATCCAATAATTCTGGACGGTTACTGTAAAAAAAAAAATTATATAACTGTGGATGTGTATTCTTAAAGAAAGAAAAACAATTATCATGAACCCTAGTTAGTGAAAAAGTGGTATTAATGTTCACTTCTAAAAAGAAACTAACGAGAATTATGAATCTCCAGTATTACGCAGAAATAAAACAATGATTATGAACCTTCATTTGTGAAAAAAAAATTGAATCTTCATATTGAAAACAAACTAAATAAAGAATTTGCATTTTCATTATTGAAGAAAGCAAACAACAAATATGAACTGTCATTATTTCTTAAGATATATGTTATGAACCTTCATCACTGAAGAGAAACCAAACAATGATTATGCATCTTCATTATTAAGAAGAAACAATCAATGATTATGAATGATCATTATTGGAAAGTAACCAAAGAACCATCACGTACCTTCATAATTGAAGGGGACCCAAAGAATGATCATAAACCTTCTTCTTGAAAAGTCACAAAACAATGATCACAGACCTTCATTTTCAAATGGCAACAATATAATTATTAACTTCATCACTGAAAAAAAAAAACCTTCATCACCAAAAATTGCGCACAAAAATAATCTGAACTTTCATTTGTGGTTTTATCTTTTTAAAAAAATATGAATCTTCATTATTCAAAAAAACAACAACAACAACAACAACAACAACAACAAAAACCGATCCATATGAATCTTTACTACTGAACAGGCACAAAACAATAATCACGAACCTTTGTTATTGAACAGACATCACATAATGATAACGAATCTTCATTTATCACACACACACACACACACACACACACACACACACACACACACACACACACACACACACTGTAAACCTTCAATTTTCAAAAGATATCACACAACAGGCATGAACTTTCATTACTTCAAAAAAAAAAAACCCGTAAATACGAACCTTTGCATGTGGAGGTTTTCTTTTCTTTTTTTTTTCTTTGTTTTTTTTTAGTTTTGTATTCTTTTGTTTTTCTTTTCTATTCTGTGTGTTAGTTGCTCGCTTGTTTATTTGTGTGTTTTTGATTGGGAGGGGGGGGGGGGGGGAGTCGCATTTATGTGTTTTCAACCCATTTTGTTTACTTTTAACCTGAGAGTGATCAATCACGCAAGATGGCTGAAGCTCCGAGCACGGCCCAGTCTTATCCGCCTTGATGATGTAAATAAATTAGCAACCGTATATTAATTGTTTTGCACATAGTGTATTTGTTGTTTGCTTCCTTTTTCATTACGTGACCTTTTCTTTCGAGATGTGAGCCCCCCCCCCCCCCCCCCCCCCCCCCCCCCTTATGTTGACAGCGTCGTGACGGCCCAGTGTGACTGGCTGGACTACTATAGAAACAACGATAGAAGCTATAAAATCAAAATCATTGCTATCAAGAAGAATGCTGTAAAAGTAGCACCTTTGACAATACCCATTTGCCATAGTAAGTCGTGGTGCTCACGTGGGAGGGGAAAGAGTACTGATGGGGAAGGGAGGAAGGGGAAGGGAGGGCTTGGAAGGGCGGGACGAGGGACGGAGTTGAATTATGAGGGTACACGACCGCTAGTTCTGATCACAAATCGCATGTGGGGGTTAATTACTCATGTCACTGACGCACATCATGCGAGTTTTTTGTGTGCTTAGGTAAGGCTGCTGGCGACATCTAATACGTCAAGGGCGTGCTGTCTGTCTGTCTGTCTGTCTGTGTGTTTTTGTCCGAGTCCCGTCTGTCTTTCCAGTTTGCAGTCTTAGTTCTTGGATCGACTGATCCACAGTTTTTTTTCCTGTGATCCTCTCCGAACTTGGCTCAGTGACTTACTGGTATATTAGGCAGATCAAAAGCGCCTCGCTTCATACACTGAAGTCACTTTAGCCACGTTGTAACGCATTTATGTGGCGAAGCAAAGCAATATCGGCATTTCAAGGGAGCTAATATGCCTCGCCCTTTGTCAGTGGGAATAACTCCGATTAACATGGAAAATCTGAAGGTCACTGGTTTGATAAGGTCGGGGGGAGAGGGGGGGAGGGGGGGGAGAAGGGGGAATGGTAGGAAGGGGGTGGATGTGGGGAAATGGGAGGAAGGGGGTGGAGGTGGAGGGAGGAGAGGCAGGACTGGGGAAGTGGGGTGGGGGTCGGAAGTATTGAAAAGGGGGACGGGTCAGCGACATGATATTCTGGTTACAACATTTTATTTTTAAAGAAGATAGGAGTTCCGTACAGTGATCGGAATGCTTTCTGCGAATCTGAAACTCACTTCATCATTACCTGTTGGTAACATTAGTTTGCCAAACATTTCTGGGGGCAGTTTGAAAGAAATATTGAATGACAGGTGTACAATTTTTTAAAACTGAATTTGAAAACAAACAAAACAAACAAAAACAAACATAGAATTAAGTTAGCCTATATCTGGAAACGGTGAACACAAACAAACGATGAAGTTTTTTTTAACACATTATTTTATGGGCTAAACACACACACACACACACACACACACACACACACACACACACACACACACACACACACACACATACGCACACGGAGGAAAATCTTCATTTTACATTTAGAGAGAGAGAGAGAGAGAGAGAGAAGAAGAAGAAGAAGAAGAAGAAATCTCAACAAAACGATAACATCAAAGAGCGGAACGCATATAAAATCAGTAATATAAAATTTCATCTTGGGTCAGACAGTTAAAGCGAAGATGAGAGCCTTCGCTGAAAGAATGGCACTTAACTGTAAGACGGCACTCGGTGAAAGTGCCAAAAGACGATCTTCAGCTGCACGATGGGGAAAAGAACATCCTTCTCAGACTGTTCAATGAATGAATGAATGATTCATGGCGAGAAGGGCTGACAACACCCATCTGTTGACCTGGAACGATTGTTGATATCAGTTTTCTTTCATGACTATCGTTACATCTGCCGGTTGGGGGGGGGGGGGGGGGGGGGTTTTTCATCTGCATCTTGCTGTTTGTGTGTCTTTTTGTCTGTCAGCAGGTTTGCACAAAAACGACAGAACCGATTCTAACCAAACTTGATAGAGGGAATTGTGGACCAAAAACAAACCTGTTAACGCTTGGTGTGGATCGGTGTGCGCGGATCCAGGTCAAACGCCGGATCCGGGATACGTCAAACAACATCAATACACACTTTTTTCCCCCACTGAATATGAACACTGTAAAATCATTGTTTACAAATCGATAACTATCTATGAAGTAATACATGCACACATTGTTAAGCTTTTTTTAAAAAATAGTAATATAAACGTTGACATAATGCATATCGCATGCATATCCTATCTATAATACTTGGAAAGTAACCCTTTCAATACGTACTAATTATCATTTCCACTGACAAAAACAGCGTTACATTCCTCGTGAACTGACTGAAAGGTAGAACCACGATCCCTACGACTCTTGCAGAAGTCTGCGCTCTCCCGAATGTCCTCTTAAGCCTCTTCTCTGGTTATATTTTATCATGCGTTGGTTTTCTTTTTTTTTTTTTTTTCTTTTCTTTTTTGAACGTTTATTTGAGAGAGAGAGAGAGAGAGAGAGAGAGAGAGAGAGAGAGAGAGAGAGAGAGAGAGAGAAAACTTTAATCATGATTAGGCCATTGCCCCTCATGATAGGGGTGCATAAATACAAACATTTGTCCAATCTGGCATTCATAAACAATGACATCATCCATAACACACTTAGCAGTAATATCAGAAATGAGAATAGAACGTAGCTTTAAAGCCTTATAAATATAGATTGACAAATTTCTAACTGTTTTCTCAAGTGTGCACGTCATGAGCAATACTAATTTAAACTGACTTGGAGTGTTTATATAGTATTTCGACGGTATGTATTGTGCTCTTAAGTCATGTAGAGCAGGACAGCATAAAACAAAATGCATCTCATTTTCTTTCTCTTTTTAACAAAGTGGGACATATTAAGTCGTTTTTCTGTGTTTTCTATAACGATTATGATGTACTGCAATTTCGGAAATGCCAAGCCTAAATCTTATCAAATTAAACGTTAATATCTGTCTAAATTGACTAACAAATACGTTTTAACATCAGGGACAGTGCAGAAGTTCTGTACACACTAAATTCACTGTTTTGATATGATAATTCCATCTTGCCATCTGCAACAAATTAACCTTTCCCTGAAAGCTTTTAGAAACTCGCTAATCCCTTCCACCTGAGTTTATATAAATAGGATATCGGTTTGTTTCCCCATACGCCATGTCATTAGGTGTTCGCATTTCTACGCCTAAGAACCTTTTAACAGCAAACAAATGTACCTGTTCGCAATGGATTGCTGCATTGTCGAGTCCCCATAGCTCTGCACCATATTGAACAATAGGTTGAACTTGTGAATCAAATAACTTTTAAAAAAAGGGAGATTAAGAATAACACTTCAATTACATAACTTTTGCAAAATAACGCATTTTTTTGCTCTGCTACTGAGATCACGACATGCAGCAAAACCCCCCCCCCCCCCCCCCCCCCCCCCCCCCCCCCCCCCTCATTTTCTTTCCGTGGCATTGTCGTTTGTTTTATATTGCACGGTATTCTCAGACAATGCAAGTTTGCGCATTTCTCTGTTTACCAAACTGTCTGCTTCTTGTCTCTCTTCGTCTTTTTCTCTGTTTGTGTGACTCTCCTCTCTCTCTCTCTCTCTCTCTCTCTCTCTCTCTCTCTCTTTTTTTCTCTCTGTCTCTCTCGTCTCAGATTACCAAACAACATGCGGGTCTAGGAACCCGGCGAATAGAACAAAAAGGAAAAGATGTATGAATCAGCACAAGCTTCGCTTGAGCTCAACGTACATCGAACTGGATAACACGAGGAAAACAAACCGAAAAGTTTCCTGACGTATCGTCACAGGAACGTTTACATTGATTCAGTTGCTGTGTAAACATTCACCCTGTCTGTCTGTCTGTGTCTGTTTGTTTGATGTTTGTGTTGGTCTGTATGCCTGTCTGGCTGGCCGTCTCTTTGCGTGTGGATATTTGATAGTGTGGGAAACTAAATTTCTTTCAGACTGGGCGTTTTACTGTTCTTGCTGTTGTTGTTAATGCTGGTAGTGTTGGTGGTGGTGACAGTGATGGTTGTGGTGGTTATGGTCATGGAGGTGGTAGTGGTGGTGGTGCTGGTTTTGTCTCAAAGGTTTACGTCCTGTGACTTCGGTCTGCGACCCTTGTTTTCATTGTTGCTCGTCTTTCTCCTGCTGATCATCAATCTCATCATCGTTTGTTATACTTAGTATATTGTTTGCTGGCTTTCTTTCTACATTAGCTTGCATGTTTTGCTGTTTGTCTGATTGTTCTTTCGTTGTCTGTTTTAGTTTTCCTTGTCTCTTTCTTTGTGTTATTTCCTTCATTTTCTTTGTCTCTTTCCGCGTGTGCTTTGTTCGCTTTCTTTCTCTCTCTCTTTTTTTTTTTTTAAATGGTTTTCCTTTTTTCCTTTTTCCTTGAGTGTTTTCATTCTCTTCTTTTCTTTCTTTCTCCGTTTTGCTTTCTTGCTTTCGTCGCGTCTGTGCTTCTTTCTTTCTTTCTTTCTTTTTTTTTTCTTTTTTTCATGTCTTGCATTTTTTTTTCTCTGTGTATTTCGTTTCTTTTCTGATTTCTTTTCTTTTTTTTTGATTTCTTTTTTCTTTCTTTCTAACCGTTTTTTCCCTATCTCCCCCCCCCCCCCCCCCCCCCCCCCCCCCCCACCCGTCTTTTTTCTTATTTTATTCATTCTTTCTTCGTCTTACATTCCTTTTTCTATTCTCCTGCCTCTTAATTACAAGTCACCTCTCTCAACAGATGGCGGACACGGGAGAGATGAGCAGTGGCCAAACTTCAGAGACATTCAACTTGAACCTCTCTGCATCAACAGTCTAGAATCGTAGACAAGCGTCTTCAATTTTACCCCCCACAACCCCCTTTTCATCCCCCCCCCCCCCCCCCCCACCACCCCCCCCCGCCTCTTGGCACCCACTCTCCTCACCATGGATCCTATTCTGCCAGTTGTCGTCATCATCATCGTCATTTGGAGGATGACGTCAGGGGATGACAGGGCCTGCGAGATCCACCCGCCTTTTCAAACGAAGGAACGGTCGGCGGATTTCCTCTCAAGTGAGCGTAGAAGAAATGTGCTGAGGGTCATGTCAATATTGTTTTCTTCAGATTATTCTGCATTTGTGTGTGTGTGTGTGTGCGTGTGCGTGTGTGTGTGTGTGTGTGTGTGTGTGTGTGTGTGTGTGTGTGTGACAGAGAGAGAGATAGAGACACAGAGAGAGATTCACAACAACAACAACAAAAATCATGTTGATACGATTTTTCAAGCCTGCGATGCATTAGATAATTATACTGCATATCGTTTTACGCTGTCTATTACTTGCAAATAGTAGTACACAGAAACAAAATTCAAGAATACACCAATGAAAAATAAACCTTGACTGTGACATCATTGCGAATCTTAACTGCTTTACACAAATATAATGCTTTACATTTTTTTTTCAATTCCTTGATGTCATCAGTATAGTCACTTTGAACAAGCATGGGTTGTCTACAGCATTTTGTCTGGGATGAGGTTATGCCTAATATGCAATGCCAAAGTTCTGACAATAGAAAACAAAATGAACTTCATTATCAAGTGCCGCATAATGTACTGACTAGGGGAGATTATCGTCATTATGTTCTCCATAACGATTAAAATGACTACATATTTCTGTAACACAGAATCTAAGTTTTTGTTAAAATGTATATGAAATGCCTGTGGCAGGTGACAGACAGACGAACAAACTAGCACGATATGCACTGCGCTTAGCATGTAATGAATATCAAATCTATCACTTTCCTGAACATGAGAACGCCAGGTTTGCCATCTACAATTAGTCACGAACACACACACACACACACACACACACACACACACACACACACACACACACACACACACACACACACACACACACACACACACACACACACTACCAATGTCCAAACTCACGGACTTTCCCATACAAAGTCAAATCCATATACATTCACTTTTTATCTTACCCACAAAACCAATTCTTTTTTTGCCACTGGCATCAAACTCACCTAAGAAGTTGTAAGCTCCATGGGGTAACCTATGTGACTGCATTCTGATTACCTTAAACCAAAAAACGAGTAGAACTGACCACAAATGCTATATACCTATTTGTCTCCATGTGCACTAAATAACTGGGCGTATGTATAGATACTCCCCCTAACTTCTTCATCGTACATAAATGAATCATCTTCACTTCAAAAGCAGCACTGCTAATACCCCACAGTTAAGCATTACATTGTATAATTGGTTGAATCATAGAATCAAACAATGTTGAAAATAATGCGAAAGAACTGTAATTCAGTTCTATAACTTTTTCATAATACATAATAATGCGCCTTTAGCGCTGCTCCTAAGATATTTTACAAGCAAATGTAAAGCTCAAGCGTGTTGAACAGAATATATATATCCAAATATTTGTAAATATTACTATTACTACTGGCATATTATTTCCATTACATCAATGTATTTCGCTAGCAGCGAGTTAATCTCCCTTTCTAAAGACACGTTTTTTTCACTGTCTGTCGTGTTTACCTTAAACCTGAAGTGGCGCAGAACCCTTGTTAAACTGTTCAACAATAGCTTCAGATAGCAGTATCACACCATCAGCTACAACGAGAATGAACATCTCTGAAACATCATTTACAAACTATGCGCCATGTTGTCCGAAATTTGATCACCTTTAACATTAATTCAGTAATAAATGAGAACAAGATATATATATATATATATATATATATATATATATATATATATATATATATATATATATATATATATATATCTGACGCCAAGAGCACAGACACAATCAGCCGTGTCTCCCTGATGAGTCCGATCCAGCGGACGAAAGGCCTCGGAGCAGGCGATACATATAGATCTGCCTTCGAGAGGGATTGCGATAGTTTCCTCATGCAGCTAGTGAAGGGTTTTCATATTTATGATATACATTTTCCCATTTACTTCATATCCAATTTTTTTTTCTCTCAATTTCTAATCTTTGCCAAGTCATTACTATAATGATGGAAGAATTGTTACCTGCACTTGTTTTCCCCCCACTACTTAATTGTTCAGCTATATATATATATAAATCTGTCAGGGGTCCTCCACATTGCACTCATGCCTTTACAGAGTAACACAGGCTAATAAAAACACTTACACGGTGTGAAACAACACAATCTTAAGGAAAACAGGCCTGTAACATTTCTAATGACAGAATCAAAAGCTCTCTCAAAATCTATAAACGCTGCCCATGGTTTGCGATTCAGTCCGAACTACTTGTCAACAAACGGCATAAACCTGAACATACGATCAATTGTTGAATAATTCCGTTTAAATCCTGCTCGAAATTCACCGTTGTGTGTTACTTTCCTCCCCATTTCTAAAGTCTCCTGTTGGTTACAGTGCCATATAATTTACTGCATATATCGCTCAAAGATATTCCTCGATAACTGTGCGGGTTATTGGCATAATCGTTTTTTTTTATACAATGGAAGGTCAGTTGAGTTTAATCAAATTTCTGGAAAAAGGCCCTTGTCAAACAAAGCATTAAGAAAAACCTCTTGTCAAACAAAGCATTAAAAGTTAAAAACAACAACAACAAACAAAAAACCCCAACTAGCTACCAATTCAGACTTGTAAGCATATTTAACTATCTCGCAAATAATTCCGTCTGAACCAGCAGCTTTGCCATTTTTTAATTTTCTTACCGACGATAGAATTTCTTCTTTTTTTAGATGGAGCGAATTAAAGACCAGTTATCACTGTCGTTGCCAGCACTTTTAACATCGGTATCTTATTGTGTTATGCAATTACCAACATCGTCATTTCTTTCATACAGCCTTTTGAAATGTTCAAACCACTTCTCCATAGTAATATTGTTTAATAAAGGTTGTGTGTTTTTTTTAAACCGCCTCTAATCTTCCGTATTGTGTCTCAGAAATCTTTCTGAAAGTTTGTAGATGTTATAAAGTTTTCTTACAATGCCTTGTTAAAATCCCTTTCTTTCGTTTTTAAAAGTTGTTTGTATTCGCGCCAAGCATTACAAGAAATACAAGACCCGATCAGTTGAAAGAGAGGTACGATTTGACTTACTTGGAAATCTTCCAGCCTGCCTTTTACTTTGGCAACACTCGGTGTCATGCCAGTCATCATATTCTTTCTGCCCATTAACAATAATCTTCTTTATGATACAAATATACAGACAGACAAGAGATATCCAGACAGGCC
>JADBJO010000048.1:90959-98459 GCA_016801955.1 Conus betulinus | reverse complement strand
TTGGAGTGTGAGAACCCCGATCGCGCCCCAAAATGGTTTAAAACACAAACAAGCAAACAAACAGACAAACAAACAGACAAACACTAACAATAATAAAATCATTCGTTTTACTGCTCCCCCACCCCCACTCCCTCCTTTCAGTCTCATGATTTTGTCCTTCCAGTGGTATAATTGGTTAGATAAAACACCACTACCACCACCACCACCACCACCCACCACCCCCCCCCCACCCCCAATCTCACCCCTACCACCCACTCTCCAAGGGTGCTGTTTCCCCACATCTGCCCATTCACCTTTGAGGCGCGGACGCACGTGCACAATACAATCCATCCATTCCAATGTGCATCTTGTCCTGCAGAGTGGTTGTCTTCTCTCCTTCAGCCCATTCACCTGGAGGCCGACGCACGTGCATGTTACACCTTACCAATTCCAATGTGTTATTTTGTTCCCCAGAATCCAGCTGGGTGGGGGACGGCGGCCACATGTCGGTGGAGGAGAGTGTCTTTGTCCGGCGGCGTCACTGCCCCATGCGCGTCCGCGTGGAGGAGGAAGGCAGCAAGGAGACATCCCCGGGAAACGGAAGTCACAGCAAGGAAGCCAGCCTCAAAAAAGGCCGGCAACTCCCCTCGGAAACTGAAGGGCTCCAAACGGAAACGGAAGAAAGAGAAGCGGAAACGATTTCGCAAGAGGAAGAAAAAGAAAAGTACATTTTTTTTTTTTCTCTTTTTCATTTTTGTAGTTTCATGGTGACTAGATAGACAAACTATACAGAGATTTCAAATTTATGTGAAATGCGGTAAGATGTATAAGATATCAGATTTGAATGATTTTGGCGTTCATTCAAAATCGCATGCCTTTCATATGTGAATTTTCACTCCATATTTACAAATTGTTGGTGTGAAATCTGGTATCAAATTTCCAAGGTTTAGACCATCTTTTATTTTTGCTATCTTCAAACCAAAGTAATTGTAAAACTATTTGTACAGACATTAAAAATGTTTTCATATGGCAGTCATTTACATTAGTTAAGTATATAATGATTCAATTGTTTAAAGTTGATCAGAAAATTTGGCAGGATTTTGCAGTTCGCATTCCAGACAAGGTTCAGAGAGAGAGAGAGAGAGAAAGAGAGAGAGAGAGAGGAGGGAAAAAGTTCAGGCATATTACTCATAATTAGCCGGTGTCCACACTTGTCTTAACAATCACCTTGCCCAGTTGATAGCAATGTGGCAAAAATAAGTAAGAGTTGGACATGAAGATTTAATTACAAAACAAACCATGTTATTGGACCGAGTAGATAGAAAAAGAGAGGCGACGAAAAGATAACCACAACAATATACCTCCCCCCTTCCCCCACGAGCGCGCGCACGCACGCACACACACACACACACACACACACACACACACACACACACACACACACACACACACACACACACAAGGCAGAAACACAGAGAACACATTTCTCATTTCTACCCACTGAAGTTATACACAATGCGAGAACGGAAAATTGTTCATCTAAAAGATAACTGCTTGATTTTGTCTAGAAGCTACTCAGTCCATGCCGGTATATGGTAGCAGTACACACACACACACACACACATACACACACACACGCGCGCGCGCGCGCGCGCGCGCGCGTTTGAGCGCGCGCACGCACGTACGCACACACGCGCGCGCACACACACACACACGCATGCATGCACGCACACGCGCGAGCGCGTGCACACACACACACACACACACACACACACACACACACACACACACACACACACATACACACACGCACACACATACAACACACATACACGCACACGTACAGTCATGCCACCATCATTTGTTACACAATCTCTCTCTCTCTCTCTCTCTCTCTCTCTCTCTCTCTCTCTCTCTCTCTCTCTCTCTCTCTCTCTCTCTCCTTCCTTAGTCTATGAACAGAAAAGGAACAGACAGAAAAAAGCACCAAATCGAACAAAGAACTCAAAAGTATTTTTTCCTTAACTACTACCCTTGGAATAAAGATGAAACACATTCTCTCTCTCTCTCTCTCTCTCTCTCTCTCCTCTCTCCTCTCTCTCTCTCTCTCACTCTCTCTCTCTCTCTGTGTGTGTGTGTGTGTGTGTGTGTGTGTGTGTGTGTGGTGTGTGTGTGTGTGTGTGTGTGTGTGGTGTGTGTGTTCCAGATTCCATGAAAGTCAGAACGAAGCGATGAAACCACACTCAAATGATTCCACACTTTTCCCTCGCATCCGCTTGAGACCAGCCAAAGTTTTGCTGTCAGTGTTACGTCCTGCGAACTTCCAACGTCGGTGAGGGATAGATCTCCTAGCGTCGTCCTCACGAAGGACGTCATTTCCTTTACGGACCGAAGTGAAGTGACATTTGCGCCTGTAAATGGCGTTCATCAGACACTCGTAAAAATCGAATGTACTCTGGGTTGATTGTGTGCTCTTCTTTGCCGCCAAAATGTACACTAGTTGTCAATGCAGGCATTGCGGATTCAAACACGTTACATATTTGTGTTTTTGTTTTGTTTATTTCGTGTAAAGAAAACAAATACCCTCCTAAAAGACTGGCAAAAAGATAACTAAATAGATACAGTTAAAAAAAAAAAGGAAGACTATAAAAGTGAATGGGCTTAGTTGACAGTGTAATACTTGAGTAATCTTCTTACATCTTGTTCTTCTTCTGCTTTTTGTTGTTGTTCTTTCTTTCGTTTCGTTTTTTTTTTCTTTTTTGCTTTAAAGAAAAAAAAAAATTGTTAATTGACTGAATTGACAATGTAACGGTTAGGTATTCCGTTCTCTACTCTTGTTTTCTTTTGTTTTGCTTATTTATTTACTCGATTTTTATTATTATTACGATGATGATGATGGTTATCATCATCATCGTTATTGTTATCATTATTGTTATTATTATTATCGTTATTACTATTACTACTATCATTTATATTATATTATTACGATGATGATAATGATTATCATCATCATCGTTATTGTTATCATTATTGTTATTATTATTATCGTTATTACTATTACTACTATCATTATTATTATCAATTCAGGTCAATGAAAAAAAAAATTCTCTAACTTTCTACGAAACGCAATGTAATCTACATTTGTGTTGTTTTTTTTCCTGTCGTTTGGGAGGGGACCATTTTTTCTAACACGTGTATTCGATCACTATCGGCCATGATGACGGTCTCGTTGATGCCTGTGATGTTGATTTTGTGTCCATCCATAACCGGAAACCATTTTGCCCTACCGGAGGTGAAGGCTGTCCTCTATTGCTTGATTTTTTTTCCCCTTTTGTCTGTCAGCCTCAGATTTTGTTTTACATTTATATTATATGCCGTGTTTATGTACATGGCATGTTTGTGTGTGTGTGTGTGTGTGTGTGTGTGTGTGTGTGTGTGTGTGTGTGTGTGTGTGTGTGTGGTGTGTGCGACGCGCGCGCGCGAGCGAGGTAGCGTACGTGATTGCGTATGTGTGTGTTTTGGCAAACATGCGTGTGTGTTCGTGTTTGTGTATTTTTTATATTCGTTCGTGTGTAGCCTTTGTGCATTCGAGGGGAGTTCGATCACCAAGATATCTATTTGTAAATTCACATGTTTGAAGAAACCAAAAGATGTATAGACTGTGAGTTAAATCCTTTTAGCAATACTATGTCGTGGTGTCCTTGCTTGTGATGCCTTTTATTTAAATAATTGCTTCCCATGGCTGGACCTTATATTTCTACTATTCTCGTGTGGTCAACAGGGGATCCATCCATTCCCCATGGCAACACAACCTCTCTCTCTCTCTCTCTCTCTCTCCTCCTCTCGTGTTGTTCAACAGAATGTTCTATATTATTTATTCTTTTCCCCTCATTTTGCTCTCCTTGGTTATCCCCCCCCCCCCCCCCACCCCCCCCCCCAACCCCCCCCCCACCCCCCCCCCCCCCCCCCCCCCCCCCCCCCCCCACCCCCCCCCCCCCAACCCCCACCCCCCAACCCCCCCCCCCCCCCCACCCCACCCCCACCCCCCCCCCCCACCCCCCCCCCCCCCCACCCCCCCCCCCCCCCCCCACCCCCCCCACCCCCCCCCCCTGATGCCATGCCCCACCTTCTCAGCCCTCTCTCGCTCTCCCCCCCCCCCCCCCCCCCCCCACCAAACCCACCCATACTTCCTCTCCTCCTCCCCCCCCACACCCCACACCCACCCCCCCCCCCCACCCCCCACCACCCCCCCAACCAACACAAACCCCACCCCCCCCCCCCCCCCCACCCCCCCCCCCCCCCCCCCCCCACCCCACCCCCCCCCAACCCCCCCCACCACCCCCCACCCCCCACACCCCCCCCCCCCCCACCCACCCCCCCCCCCCCCCCCCCCCCCACCCCACCCCCCCCCACCCCCCCCCCCACCCCCCCACCCCCCCCCCACCCCCCCCCCCCCCCACCCAACCCCCCCCACACCCCCCCCCCAACCCACCCCACCCACACCCCCCCCCCCCCCCCCCCCCACCCCCCCCACCCCCCCCCCCCCCCCCACCCCCCACCCACACCCCCCCCCCCCCCCACCCCCCCCCCCACCCACCCAACCCCCACACCACCCCCCAGCCCACATCCCACCCCGCCCCCCCCCCCCCCCGACCCTCCCCAACCCCCACAACCCCCCAACCCCCCCCCACCCACCACGCCCACTACCTAACCCCCCCAACAATCCCCCACACCCCCACGACCCCAACACCCCCCACAACCAACCCCCCCACACCAACCCACAACCCCACAACCACCCACCCCCACCCCCCCCCCACATACCCCCCCACCATCCCCCTCCCCTCATCTTCTCCACCCCCCCCCCAACCCCCCCACCACCCCCCACCCCTACCCCCCCCACATCCCACCCCAACCCCCCCCACCCCACTCAACCACCCCCCCACCACCCCCACCCCCCAACCACACCAACCCCACCCCCAATCTCCCACCACCCCCCAACAACCTCACCCACCCCCCACACCCACGTCATCCCACCACCAACCCCCACCCCCACCCCCACCCACCCACACCTCCACCACCCCCCCCCCCACACCACACCCCTCACCCAACACCAACCCACCAACCCAACACCCCACCAACCCCAACCACCCCCAAAACCCCCCCCTCCCCCCACCCTCCCCCCCCCCCCCCCCCCCCACCCCCCCCCACCCCACCCACCCCCCCAAACACCCCCCCCCACACCCCCCCCACCCCCAACCAACCCCACACCCCCCCCCCCCCCCAAACCCCACCACCATAACCCACAACTCCCCCCACCCCCACACCCCCCCCCAAGTCACCCACGCACCACCCCCCCCAACCCCCCCCCCCCCCCCCCACCCCCACCCCCCCCCCCCCCCCCCACCACCCCCCTCCCCCCCCCCCCCCCCCCCACCACACCTCCCCTCCCCCCCACACCCCACCCCCACCCCCCCCCCCCCCCCCCCCCCCCCCCCCCCCCCCCCCCCCCCCCCCCCACCCCCCCACCCTCCCACCCCAACACCCCTGTTCTCCCCACCCCCCCCCTCGTGAGGGGCTGACCCTACCGAATTTCTCTCTTCTCCTCGCGTACGCTCTCTATCTTGCGTAACGCTCTCCATTGCCACGCTTGTTGTGTAGGCGTGGGCCTACTTACGATGGTACAAATCGATGACGACGAAGACCAATTTGTCTCAGAGGCGTAGTTAGTTCTTCCAGCCATTGACTCGTTCCCCAGTCGTTCTTCCAGATTATTGCTCGACAAATGGTAGACTTACAGTGTCTTAGGGCAGTCAGCATTTTGTCTGCTGTCACTTCTGTCGGCTTTGTGACGTTTTTCGATTTTTCTCGTCTTAGAGTGTTTACGTAATTTTGCGTCTTACGTCACTACGTACTTGAGCTATTTTTCCCCCCTTTTTTTCTGTTTTGCTTCTAGGTGAATACAGTGAGTAGTGTGTGCACCAGCGAGACACGCGCTCGCTCGCGCGCGCGCACCCTCCCCCCCCCCCCCCCACACACACACACACACACACTCATTATTTTGATTTAAAATACACGTACGCACGCACAGGTACTGACATGATTATGAGGAAATCGGAATAGGTGAGCTAATGGGAACACCTTAGACGGGTGCAAGAAGCAGAAAATGATAAAAACAGAAGTGTAATTCTTATTCGACGGTGAGACAGTTACACGCCCACAACTCCGACCAGAAAACGACCCATGCATTGGTCGCCTAGCAGAAATACAGACACGAAGCACACACAGTAAACAAACAAGGAGGCTTGCACAAAGAGAAAGGGAGTTCGATGGATAGTTCGTATCAATTGAATGCCTTTCTTCGGAAGAATTTACATTGCAAAGAAGATTGAAAGAAGCATACGTTTTTAAAGAAGGAAGAATTTACATCGCAAAGAACCTTTAAAGCATACGCTTTCAGGAAGGACGAATTTACATCGCAAAGATCCTTTAAAGCATACGCTTTAAGGAGGAAGAATTTACATCGCAAAGAAGAATTGACAGCATACACTTTTAGGAAGGAAGAATTTACATTGCAAAGAAAATTGAAAGTATACATTTCAAGGAAGGAAAAATTTTACATCGCAAAGAAGATTGAAAGGATATGCTTTAAGGAAGGAAGAATTTACATCGCAAATAAGATTGAAAGCGTACGTTTTAAGGGAGGAAGAATTTACATCGCAAATAAGATTGAAAGCGTACGTTTTAAGGGAGGAAGAATTTACATCGCAAATAAGATTGAAAGCGTACGTTTTAAGGGAGGAAGAATTACATTTCAAAGGGATTTGAAAGCACGCGTTTTAAGGTAGGACGAACTTAAATCGCAAATAAAATTGAAAGCGTACGCTTCAAAGACTGTCGTGCCCACGGCGTACAGCACAGGCACCACGGTAGTCTTCAAAGCGTGAGTTGCTGAATGCCACATCGACGATGGTAATTCTCCCAGCGCATAGTGACTCTGGCGCGTTGCTCCGACACCGGCCCTATAATGCGGCGCTCCGGCAAAAGTTACGGTTTCTAGTACCTCGTTCCACAACGACCCGCTAGAGTACAACACCAGTGACGACACTAAGCCACAGAACCGTAATGGAGAGAGAGAGAGAGAGAGAGAGAGAGAGAGAGAGAGAGGGTTTCAAAGCGATGAATGTACAATGCAAAAACAAATATGAAAAAAAAAAATGTGTGCGTGCGCGCGCGCGCGTGCGTGCATGTGTGGGCGCGCGCGCGCGCAATATCGCAAAAAGAAAGGCAACAATCTCACTGAGCTTATATCCCCCTTAGGAATGACTTTGGTTTAGTGCCAGAGGCAAGCTATTGAACTTTTCAAACGCAATTACGGCGCGGGTATTCTGTCCAAGTTTAAACCTTGCAGACGATTAACAGGTTACAAATAGTCTGTTGTGCTACTTATTTTCTGCGATTCTTTTTGGAAACATGGACTATACTGAAAAGAAAATAAGACTTTCATTTCTTTCTTTCTTTCTT
>JADBJO010000048.1:70959-80959 GCA_016801955.1 Conus betulinus | reverse complement strand
TGTTGAGGTCAAGTGTTATGTCTAAGTAGTTCACTACCTTTTTGTTTGCTTCGATGGTGATTTTTAAGTTTTGGTTTTGAAAAAAGGTAGTGAAATACTTAGACATAACACTTGACCTCAACAACCACATATATAAACCATACAAGAAACCTAATGACACACCCATTTATGTAAACATCAAAAGCAACCATCCACCATCTATACTAAAAACCATACCCAATGGCAAAAACAAGAGATTATCTAATCTGTCACATAATGAAAGAGTATTCAACAACGCAGCAGCAGCAGAATACCAAGAGACACTGCAAAAAAAAAAGGTTACAGTTACAAACTACAATACAACCCAGATAACAACATGAACAAAAAAAAAAAAAAAGCAGGAAAAGGAAAATCACATGGTACAACCCTCCATATGATGGACGAGTAAAAACAAACGTAGGGAAAGAATTTCTTCAAAATATTGACAGCATCCTTCCCAAAAGAACACAAATTGTCCAAAATATTCAACAAGAACACCATCAAACTATCATATTCATGCATGCCTAACCTTAAAAATATAATTGATTCATCCAACAAAATGAAAAGCAACACAACAAAGAAGGGTGAAGAAAGGAAATCCTGCAATTGTACTAAAAGAGAACAGTGTCCCTTAAGCAACAAATGCCTCTATAACAACATTGTATACCAAGCCACTGTGACATCAGAAAATGAAAAAGAAACATACATTGGGATAACTGAAAATCACTTCAAAACCAGGTACGCAAACCATAAACAGTCATTCAACAAAGAAAAATACACAAAAACCAAACAGAACTGAGCAAATATATTTGGAGACTTAAAGACAAAAAAATAAACTATAACATATCCTGGAAAATCTAAAAAGGGCATCACCATACAACAACATTTCTAAAAGATGCAACCTATGTTCAACAGAAAAATGGTTAATACTATGCAAACCACACTTAGCAACTCTAAATACTAAAGTAGAAATAGTAAACAACTGCAGGCACAAATGGAAATCGTTGTCAGCAAAAACGCACCCTGAACTGTAAACAACCTGAAAAACCGAACAACACGTGCAGCCAATCCGCACGTGTAAACAGTGACATTGGGCCATATAACACCGGCAGTAGACAACACAAAACCATCCTGACGAGAGCTAGCGCTCGAAACAGAGCTGTCGATTTTAAAACTTCCTTTTACCATCCTATTTTTTAACAGATGTTGCTCCCCAAGGGGTCGAGCATTTTAAGAATTTTATTAGGCATTTTAGTGGTATATATATATATATATATATATATATATATATATATATATATAAAAAGACCATACATGAGACCACACACACACACACACACATATATATTATATAGAGAGAGAGAGAGAGAGAGAGAGAGAGAGAGAGAGAACAGACAGACAGACAGACAGACAGACAGACGGGCAGACAGAGAGATACATGAGTGTGTGTGTGTGTGTGTGGGGGGGGGGGGGGGGGGTCTCCTGGTTCTGATTGTTATAGTCACAACAGCATATACAACCAACAGACCAAACTTGATGGAAACTTGGAGACGGGCTTTCGGCGATTTCATCGCACAGTCCTTGCTTGCGAACCGGGAATCACAACATGATGTGTTTTTCAATTGCACAGACTTTACAATTTCATTTTTGGCCTCACACCTCCGACTCCTCCGCGCCCCCCCCCCCCCCCCCCCCCCCCCCTGATGTTTTGTTGTTATAGCATCGTAGCAGAAACTGGGCATTTAGTCTGACTGAACTATACACCCTTGGAAAGTATCTTGTAATCAATATGTGTGTGTGTGTGTGTGTGTGTGTGTGTGGGGGGGGGGGGGTCATGCAAATAGGTGAACAGACAGAAAAAAAACCGGATCTTCAACTGAGGTCAGTAGAGGTCACTGTTCTTTTTTAAAACTGATAGCAAAAATCCAGATGGAAAGCACGAAACAGTCTAACAGACACCCCCCCCCCCCCCCCCCCCCCTCTCTCTTCCCCTCACCGGCGATCTCGCACGGGGAGATCAGCAGCTTCATTGAGGATTCCTTGGACTACCACATCTGTCATTGAGGATTCCTTGGACTACCACATCTGTCATTGAGGATCCTTTGGACTACCACATCTGTCATTGTGGATCCTTTGGACTACCATATTTGTCATTGAGGATACTTAGGACTACCACATCTGTCATTGAGGATCCTTTGGACTACCACATCTATCATTGAGGACTGACCTTGGACTACCACATCTGTCATTGAGGATCCTTTGGACTACCACATCTGTCATTGAGGACTGACCTTAGACTACCACATTAGTCATTGAGAATCCTTTGGACTACCACATCTATCATTGAGGACTGACCTTGGACTACCATTGTTTTGGACCATTGAGGATCCTTTGGACTACCACACATCTGTCATTGAGGACTGACATTGGACTACCATTAGTCATTGAGGATCCCTTGACTACTACTACATCTGTCATTGAGGACTGACATTGGACTACCACATTAGTCATTGAGGATCCTTTGGACTACCACATCTATCATTGAGGACTGACCTTGGACTACCATTTTAGCCATTGAGGATCCTTTGGACTACCACATCTATCATTGAGGACTGACCTTGGACTACCACATTAGTCACTGAGGATCCTTTGGACTACCACATCTGTCATTGAGGACTGACCTTGGACTACCACATTAGTCATTGAGGATCCTTTGGACTACCACATCTATCATTGAGGACTGACCTTGGACTACCACACCTCAACAGCTTCATTACAATATCCATGTGCTTTAAAGGCCGTGCCATCACCCACAGGGACAAGAGAGCTGTGTGGTTGTGCGTGGATGGTGGTATTGTGATAACGGTTGGGGGGGGGGGGGGGGGGGTAGGGTAGGGGTTTTTTTTGGCGGTCCGGGGATAAGTGGTACCTGTGGAAGTAGTCTGGCTTCGAGATGGATACTCCTTAGACAGCCATTACCCCCTGCGTCTAATCGGTTAAGTCCAGCTTCTGCACGGATAAATTTTGCGATGTTAATCCGGCAGTTCCGGTTTTCAGTTTGATAACGCTTAAACGGACATCAATCTCAGTATTAAGGCGTGAAAAACAAATTCGGCTTCTAATCGGGAGTGTCAGGCCTTCAGCCGGAGAACCCTTAGAATATTATCATCCTGGTGTAAAGTCGTCGTCTTTTTTTTGTTCTTCGTTAAGGTGAACAGTCTGGCTTCTGATCGGGCAAATGTAGCCTACAGTCTGAAAAAAAAAGCTATCAACCCACAAGTTTTAAGGCTTAGGACCTGCCTGACTTCTAGTCGGATGACTCTCAGAGAGCCATTACTCCAGCATCATTTTGGTGGGGAAGAAAGGCATTCCCCACACGTCATTTTGGTGGGAAAGGAGACGGAGCATTGGGGGAAGATTCAGTGGATTTGTGAAAGACACAGTGGAGGCATAGACTGTGCGGGAGCAGGTGACGGAATTGAAGGAAACCCTTTTCTGCAATATGCACATATGTGTGAGCAAGGCTTTATATGCTCTCTCTCTCTCTCTCTCTCTCTCTCTCTCTCTCTCTCTCTCACACACACACACACACACACACACACACACACACACACACACACACACACACATACATTAGCGAACTGGCGCATACTCCATCTTTCACCTTTTTCCTCCTGGCTTACATATGTTTGCGATTCTGTAGGCATGCTTTTGAATTTGCCATCAGAGAAGGGCGATACTATCGGCGTTTCACAAACTCCGAGACTATGATTATAGTCTCCTAGGCAAGTCGAGGCATTGTCAGTCACACATGGATAGCCGTCGCTTTTACAACACACCCAGTCACGCCAGACTGAGACTGCTCCTTGGAGCCTTGTGCGCAAGTAATATTAATTAACAAACAACTAGAGTAACTCTGGCCCCCATAATGAAATAGATAGTCACCCATAACTCGGAACGAATGCCTAGTTACGACACCGAATCACCTAGCTGATATGACAGCACAGAGCACACAGAACAAACAAGGTTACCCCCCCCCCCCCCCCCAAAAAAAAAAAAAAAAAAAAAAAAGCGGTTCCAAGTTTGCCCATATACTCTGCACCCGACACATCTACACAGCAACACCAACTGGAGAAATGAACAAACGCAAATTAACATTTGTTCAAGATTGGCACAGCCTTTTCGATCTCTAATATAGTCAAACACATGGACAAACAATAACAAACACAGGTAACTTCAGTTTGATTGGTATGAAAGGCAACCTTAAATGAGGCAGGGACAGTAAACAGATATAACGAACAAGTAATATTAGTGATATTACAACAACAGTCTTAAAGTCATAGGTTTGAAACGGCTTGGACTCGAACCCGGGACTATCCATACTCGAGGCGGACATCGTACCGTAACAGCCATTGTTGAAAGAATACTCATTACAAACACCTTTCTCTTTTAATTGAAATTAGTATATTTACTGTTAAAGAAAAAAAAAACTAATTCAGGCAGACAGACAGACGGACGCTATGATTACTCTTCAAAATATGTAGGGCGACGAACTGTGCCGGGGCACAATATACGCTTTCAGATTAGACCCAAATCGCCGCCGGCGACAGTCCATACCGAGGCGACGACAATAAACACCGTCACGTCCGGTACAAATGGTCTCCAGCGACCATGTTTTCCGGGGCGACAGTTTGTGCCGCACCAGGCGCGTGAGTAGTAACGGCTGGTCTGAAGGACCCTCTTGACACTCATCTCCTACGAGCGCTCTCGTGAATTCAAAGAACAGTGGTGAAGCGCCTTTCTCTCCACAAGCACCGGCCACAAGAGGACTGACGTGCGCTGTCTGTCCGTCTATCAGATGCTCTCACTGCATCCAGACAGGCCTGGACTCGCACGTCTTTAGCACAGTGAGTCTTATGTGCATGTTGCTTGCATGGTTATGTGTTGGCTGAAAGTGTATGGGTAGGCTTAGGATTGTTTGTATGCTATGTCTGTAGATACAACAATGTGAAATACATATACGAAGGAATGGCTGAATGTGAGTTTGTGAGCTCGAGCTTGAGTAAGTCTGTGGAATATGCATATAACAAATATGAGATGTTCTTTTTATTCGTCGCCTTTTTCTTTCTCCTCCTCCTCCTCCTCCTCTCTTCTTCTACTGCTTCTTTTCTTCTGTTATTTATCCTCCTCCTCCACTTCCTCCTCCTCATTATCATTATTAGTATTATTTTTATTATTATCGTTACTATTATTATTACTGTCATATTAATACAGTGAAGAGAAAAGAAAGAGAACAAATAAAAGAAATATATGTGTGTATATAAAGACAACAAACGTTGGTGCTAGACTGCTCTTGATATTCCCTAGAATATCAGTAGTGACTTTTTCTCCATAAAGAGAGAATGAATGAATGAATGAATGTTTTTTTTAATAAGCTTTACAAAGCCCATTCACAAGGGTGGGGAAGCGAGTAGGGGTAGGGACTGTGTATAAACAAACATCATAGATAAACGTGACCAATACATAACAGGAAAGATCATCGTGACGAGCAGTCCAGATCACGGAAAAGCATCGAATTCAGTCATCAACACCGAACATAAAAAACGCAACCCAAGCTGTTTTAAATGATTACCGACCAGTTGCCCTCACATCTGTTGCAATGAAATGTCTTGAAAGAATTGTCCTCAGTTATGTTTTAAAAGATACTACACAGTACCAAGACCCGTTTCAGTTCGCATACCAACAGAACAGATCAACAGATGATGCCACACTCACACTTCTCCATCATGCTTTTTCACACCTCGAAAAACCTGCCTCCTTTGTACGCATTCTCTTTATTGATTTCTCATCAGCATTCAACACCATACAACCACATCTGATGGCAAAGAAACTCATTAACATAAATGTGGGTAACAAGCTCATTCTTTTGGATAATTGATTTCTTACACAGAGGACACAGTCTGTTCGATATCAAAGTGTTGTTTCGTCTTCCAGAGTCATTTCAACTGGCGCACCCCAGGGTACTGTTTTATCACACCAGTGCTTTTTACTCTGTACACAAATGATTGTTCAGGAAGTGATTCAACTTTGTACATTAAATATTCAGATGACTCAGCACTTGTGGATCTTTCCAACTCTGATTCTGTTTACTTCAAGGAGGTTCAAAGATTTGTTGACTGGTGCGATCATAACTATCTTGATCTGAATGTAACAAAAACGAAAGAAATGTTGATTGATTTTAGAAAGAATCCAAAAGCTGTACCACCACTTTTTATCAAAGGTGCTGAAGTAGAACGTGTTGAATCATACAAATATTTAGGAACTTTTATAGATAATAAGCTGAATTTTAAATCCCATGTTGAGTATGTCCACAAAAAATGTCAAACCAGATTATATTGTCTTCGCAAGCTGCGATCATTTCATGTGAATACTGACATTCTTCGGACATTTTATTCATGCTTCTTGGAATCTGTTCTAACTTTCTCATTTATGTGTTGGTATGGTGGGTTGACTGTGAAGAGCAGAAATGTGCTTGAGAAAGTGGTGAACGTGGGAGGAAAAATCGTTGGTGAGAGACAAAAAAGTCTGAGTGAGCTATACAGGTGCCGTGTTAGTTGTAAAGCGAAGAAGATTACGTGTGACCAGACCCACGTCCTTGCAAATCAGTATGACCTTCTTCAGTCAGGACGAAGATATCGATCGGTTAAATGCAGAAGTGTCAGATTTAAACAAAGTTTTATTCCCCTGTCCATTGATTTCTTGAACCGAGAAGATGTTTAATTGAAATCCAAATTCCTCTATATGAATGTATGTCATATGTGAGAAAATGGGTATGTGGCTAAATTATTGTTTATTTGCTGTGAATGTGTGTGACCACAAATTAATTTCTCAAATTGAGATAATAAAGTTTACTTGACTTGACTTGACTTGACTTGATAATAACAGTCACATTCTCAAAACGTTCATGAACAATTGCGATGCGACAATGCAGCAGACACGATGGCTCGCCAGGATTTCGGTGTTTCGTGTCACGCAGCCTCTCAGTTCTTCCTTCAAGGAACAGAAGCGGTCATTCATTTTCCTTGTTGTTTCTTCCAACCATGTCATGAAGTCTCTTTTTGTAATATTGTCGGCATGTGGTGTCGCTGACGTACTCAAATCAGCGGAATCTTCACATCACTGCTCTATCCATCATACACATGTTCGCTTCTGCGACAAAGGCTTAGGTTACACGTTGAGTTGGAGTCTGTGTCGTAGTTGTTAATGGACTGTCTTTTCGTCTTTCGGCATCAGAAACATCTACATAATCTCCATTAGCACACTGTTTGTCCACATCACTATCATTGTGGAATTCTAATGAGGGAAACAACAGTAACTGACTCACAGTCTGTGTCACACTGTGCCATGTCGATGCGTGTTTCATTGCCAGATGGTGCACTTGGTGCAGGCAAAGCTACAGTTGAGGAGTGGTGGTCAGAAGACTGAAAGATGTCAGCACAGGCAGCTCCACTGATGGTGTCATTTCTGTCGGTGTTGTATGACAGACAGGGTGGGGTTGGCAGGAACAGACCGGACGGGGTCAGTACACATTCACTTGCCTTATGTTTTTCCTGTGTTCCTCGGCCCTTCTCCTGTCTCTGTTAACCTGGGATGCACATTTTCATCTGAATACAGCACTGTGAGCTTTGGCTGCACGGCAGGGGAATGGTCAGCAATCGTTTTCAGTCTAAGAACGACAACAGTCTGATTGTCTCTACCTTCCATTTTAAAAGATGATAACGTCATGTCACGCAGAGCGGTGTTCAGGATATTTTCTAAATTTCATGGAAGACCTTCAACTGGCATTATTCTAGTTTTGTTGTAAACACAGACAAAATTTACCGGAGCTATGGGAAGTTCGACTTGCTGGCAGCCAGACAAGGGAAGTCAAGAGAGAGAGAGAGAGAGAGAGAGAAAGAGAGAGAGAGAGAGAGAGGGGGGGGGGGGGGGGGGGGGGGGGGGGGGGGGGGGGGGGGGGGGGGGGGGGGGGGTGGGGGGGGGGGGGGGGGGGGGTGGGGGGGGGAGAGAGAGGGAGAAGAGGGAAAAGAAAAGGTCTGGCGTAATAGAACATTACGTATTGTTATGAAATGGTCAAAGGGCTAAAGACTGGCTGAGATGTCATCTCTCTCTCTCTCTCTCTCTCTCTCTCTCTCTCTCTCTCTCTCTCTCTCTCTCTCTCTCGACTTTCCTTGTCTGGCTGCCAGCAAGTCTGTCTGTCTGTCTGTGTCTCTCTCTCTGTGCCGTCACACTTACAGACTGATATTTAGAATGAAATGGGTAAATTAGCCCCCTTCAAATCCTCCGCAGACCGGCGAGTGAGAAAGGGCATGTGCCCAAACTTGCCCTTCCCTCTCCCCCACCCCACCACCATCCCCCACCACACCACCACCACACCTCCTCCCGAGCAAATCCAGACCGACCTCTCATTTTGTGTTCCAGTCCTCTTGCCAGAGGTCTCTGACGTCAGCCTTAGTTTGGGGCATTCTGTGTCATTTACCTCTTGCCAGAGGTCTCTGACGTCAGCCTTAGTTTGGGGCATTCTGTGTCATTTACCTCTTGCTAGAGGTCTCTGACGTCAGCCTTAGTTTGGGGCATTCTGTGTCATTTACCTGTGTCATTTACCATCCACTAACAAACACGTTCTTTTTGGAGTGCTGGAAATTCAATCAAGTCACGACGTAAACACTTTATGGCAGACTCCATGGAAAACATTGTTCACATATATCCCACAGACGTGATTTTCTAGTTCCTGAGAGACAAAAAAGGTCTGATCTTTGATTTACGAAAGAAATATTGTACAGCAAGTTTTGCGTGTGTAAGAAAAATACGTTTTATTTCGCGTTTGTCTGTATCAGTTTTTTTCCCCAAAACTACTGATTAAGGGGTTGATTTTGACGAGATGACAACCCTGACAGGGCCTCTCACAGAAAAGGCTGGGGAAAGAAACTGGGAAGAAAGTGTAAGAAATAGTATGGGGAAAAAATCGCGAAGAGAGGATAGGAAAAGAAAAGAAAAGTGAAAGTTTGAAGAAAAGGATAAAAAAAAAGGTTCGAGAGGTTGAAAAAAAAAGTAAGGAACTGTATAGGGATGGGGAAGGGGGGGGGGGGGGGGGGGGTAGGAAAGGGAGTAGGGAAACAGCGGTTAAAAGGTAGGAAAATGTGGACACCTTTGAGTAAACGAAGGAAAGAGCAAGGGAATTAGAAAAGCTTAGGGAACAGTAGTAGTAAGTGAGAGAAAAACGAGGGAAGTTCAGGTGAAAGTAGAAAGGATGGGAAATCACTGAAGAGTTGAGAAAGTATGGAGTAATGGAAAGGTTAGGGGAGCCAAGATGAAAGTAGGAAAGGGTAGGACATCAGAGAAGCTTTTGTAAAAGCACGAAGGAATAGTAGAATGATGAAGCTTAGGTAAAGTAGGAAAGGATTGAAAAATTTGAGAAACTTAGGTAAAGTAGGAAAGGATTGAAAAATTAGAGAAACCTAGGTAAAGTAGGTACAGGCAGGGGAAAAAAGTATGGAAGAAATGTGCGCGCGCGCGCGTGTATGTGTGCGTGTGCGCGCGCGTTTATGTGTGTGTGTGTGTGTGTGTGCGCGCGCGCGCGCGCGCGCGTGCGTGCGTGCGTGCTTTTGTGTGTGTGTGTGTGTGTGTGTGTGTGTGCGCGCGCGCGCGCGCGCGCGCGTGAGAAAGAGAGAGAGAGAGAGAGAGGGAGAGAGAGAGGGACAGAGGCAGAGAGTGTAATTCATCAAGCTTGATAGTCAAAAAAAAGAGGCCGGCCAAAAGACAAGACGATCACGACTGGCTACTACAAACGGTTTCCTCTCTCTCCCTCCCGCCCCCCTCCCCCCCCTTCCCCCCCCCCCCCCCCCCCCCCCCCCCCATCCACTTTACTTTACCCCTCTCTTCAGTAAATGACGCATTACTACAGGAATATATGCACATAAATTCT
>JADBJO010000048.1:45959-55959 GCA_016801955.1 Conus betulinus | reverse complement strand
TCACCGAGTCAAGAAAACACAGGTAAGAATATTACTTAATGCTGCCTGAAATAAAACGTACACAATGTGAAATGCTGCTTTTTTTGAGTGTGTGCACCGCAGATGTGCCCTCTTTACAAAGACCGTAAAAAATGGGAATCTATCATCAACGGTGACATTAGAGGGAGAGAATTTAACATGACAGACGTGCGGGTAACCATAAATAAGCAAACGAAACGGCGCGCAAAACAATCTTTGTTTGATACGTAATACAAAACACACTAGTGAACTTTCAGCTCACTCGTGTTCAGATGCCGCAAATAACAGCACTAAGAAATGCACTAAATGATACTCCACAGTGTGTCCCCTTATGTGTGCCAGTGGCTTTTCCAGTACAACTAGCTGCCCCTACGTCTTGAGTTCTGTGCTCATAATTTCTCTTTTCGATTACTCTCTTCGACTCTGCCCCTCTAAACACACACACACACACACACACACACACAAACTAGTTCATCAGCCTTTGATTACTGTAGCATTCAGTTACTCTGCCTTTGTGTACTATCCTCCTTGGTTTTTGGAATTCTAATATATTTTCGTCATTTGATGGCAAATTATAATATGCCAGGTGGGGTTCCCCCCCTCCCCCCCCCCCCCCCCCCCGCACCTCCATCTTGCTGTTGCAATGGAATAAACTGGACACACTGCCCAAAGTTGAAATCAACTGTCCACTCTGCAGTGTCCACTTTGCCTGTACGGCTTTTTCTGTATTGTTTGTAACATTTTTTTTAAAATAAACATTTACCTTACTTTTTTATAGCTAATCTGTCCAGGAGAACTGGGTGAGTACCGTAAGCTTTCACCACATCCTAAACTTCTCTACCATAAAAGATGGGACTAGTTTAGTTACCATGCCATAGACCTTTTTTTCACTGTTTGTTTACCTTTCAGGATTTTTATTTTGTACGATGGTCTGATCTGTTCGTACGGTAGCATTCTTTCCTCTGTGTGTGTGTGTGTGTGTGTGTGTGGTGTGTGTGTGTGTGTGTGTGTGTGTGTGTGTGTGTGTGTGTGCAGAGAGAGAGAGAGAGAGAGAGAGAGAGAGAGAGAGAGAGACACAGAGAGAGAGAGAGAGAAACACGATTCTCTCTCTCTCTCTCTCTCTCTCTCTCTCTCTCTCTCTCTATCTCTATATATATATATATATATATATATATATATATATATATACTGCTCAAGACAATTGAAAGGCCACTTGGAAATTCTCTCGCTATTTCACAACAGAACGGAAACAACCCAAAACAATGCTTTCGAATTTTACTTCAGCCATTAATCAAAACATCAATGACACAGATTAATGACAAAATTGATTTGAACAGCATGTTTTGTCACTTTCAAGTCCACTACCCATCTTTTCAAAAAGTCAGAACGCCAGAGATACACAAAAACACAGTCAGTACCGTGTGTGTCTGCCATTTGCGTGGATGCACGCGATGCACCTTTGCCTCATGGATTGAGTCAGAGTCCTCAGAGTCATCTGGGGTATTGCCTGTCACTCCTGCTCAAGGAACTGGAACAGCTGGTTGAGGTCAACAGGCGGAGGGTGATTGTTCGAAGTTGCCGGCCCAGCACGTCCCATAGGAGCTCAATTGGATTAAGGTCCGGTGTGAGCAGGCTGGCCAGTCCATGTGGATCACATGTTGCTGCTGAAGAAAGTTGTTGATGACTCGAGCCCTGTGAGGTCTGGACGTTGTCGTCTTGAAGTACCGCGCCTGGTCCAATAGCTTGCAGCGCTGGCAGCACAAGGGGCTGCAGGATGCCATCCCTGTAGCCCACACCCGTTGAGGTTGCCTTGCACCATGTGCAGGGGGGTTCTGTAGTTCCGTGCCATCCTTCCCCCACACCATTATGGATCCACCCACCATAGCGATCACGCTCGCTCACGAGACCATCGTGATAGCGTTCTCCTTGCCGCCGCCAGACACGGTTCCTGCCGTCATGAAATGATAAGGCAAGCGGGACTCGTCAGTAAACAATACTCTGCCCACTGATCTCTGGTCCCATGCTAAGTGACGCTGGGCCCAAGCCAAACAAGCAGCTCGGTGAGCTGGTGTCAGGACAGAACGACGGCTGGTCGTCTTGAGCGCAGGTGTGCCTCTCTCAACCGTTTCCGAATGGTCTGGTCACTGACGGTGACATTGCCGGCTGCTTGCAGCTGCCCCCTGTGTGTGTCGGAAGTGGCCGTTCTCTGCCTCAGAGCCGACAGGACGACAAACCTGTCCTGCTGCTTGCAGCTGCCCCCTGAGTGTGTCGGAAGTGGCCGTTCTCTGCCTGCCTCAGAGCCGACAGGACACAAAACCTGTCTTGCTGCCTGGAGGTGGACCTTGGGCATCCTGGACGTCTTCGCTCAGCAACACTTCCTGTCTGGTTGAAGCGGTCTCTCAAAATCTGAATGACTGAATGGGCGACTGACAGTCGACGACCAACCTCTCGCACCCCCACGCCCTCCTGAAGCCACGCAATTGCCCGCCCATGGTCATCCTGACTCAGTTGTTGTCTCCGAGGCATGGTTGCAAAAGTGCCGTAAACACAGGCATAATGCCCACCAATCTCTAAAAAAACCGGCTGACCTGTGTTCAGATAAGACATGGGTTGCACGTGCATTACAGTATTCCTGCAGTTCAGATGTGCTCTGTGTTGCACAGGCCTGTTTGATTTGCACCCCTTTTTTTTCGTGCAGTATGTGCACACTTCAGTTCACCGCTGTGATGTGCATGACACAGACTGAGTTGATTTCTGATCAAATTCAAGTTGACTGATCAGGCATGCAACCAAATTCAGTAAGTTTGGACGGGTGCAGTGCCGTGTTACTGGAAAAAAATAAAGTCAAACAAGGTACCCTAAAAAGTGGTAGTGGCTTTCAATTGTTTTTGAGCAGTGTGTGTGTGTGTGTGTGTGTGTGTGTGTGTGTGTGTGAGAGCTCTACCAATGTAAACCACCCACGAGCTAATTTTGGTCAAACTGTTTGAACAGGGTACATCATTGTGTGAATATTTATCATCCCTCTATTTTGTTGTTGTCGTTGTTGATCTGTTGCCATGCTTCCATTCGCAACCGCTTCAAATTCAGTCTTTCAACGCGTTTATTATGACAAGCTTTACCTAGATCAGGTAACGTGAGACTTATGACATCGGTGTGCGCACGCGCGCGCGCGCGCGCGTGTGTGTGTGTGTGTGTGTGTGTGTGTGTGTCGGAGGATGGGAAAGTGGCGGTAATCTTCATTTTCCCTCGGCGTTGAGCAAGTGACGTGTTTAACTGACTTCAGGTCTTCGTTTGTATACCAACATTTCTTCTTCTTCTTCTTTGTTCTTCTCCGTGTTCCTCTTCTTGTTCGTCTTCTTCTTCTTCTAAAACATTCCAGACGACAGTTTTATTTTTTGCTACTTCTAGGCACGTTTAGACTTCTTTTCGGTTATCAGTGCCATACGCTCCACATCATTTTTTTTTCAAACCACCAATCCCCTTTGGGTCGTCCGTGGGCCAGCCACATTCCAGCGATCCGATCCAACAATTTTGTTTGTTGTAAAAGGTTTTGTAATTCTGGGGTATAACCTTGCTGAGACAAACTTGCCAACCGAACACGCGGAGCTCATATACCAATGCGGGCCTTAAACTGAATGCTTGCCATGTCCAGGCATAATAAAGTGGGGGTGGAGGTGGAGCGTGGGAGGGGAGGGGGGGAGGGAGGGTGTTGACGGGGGGGGGGGGGGGGGGGGGTGGGGGGGGTGACCCAGATCGCGATCCTGGCGTGACATTTGTTACACTGAATGGGAAAAAGGTCTGAGGGAAAAAGGGAAAAAGAGAAAGAACCCTTCTCCGTCTGTCTGTCTGCCTGCCTTCCTGTCTGCCTGCCTGCCTCTCTCTCTCTCTCTCTCTCTCTCTCTCTCTCTCTCCCTCCCTCTCTTCCCGCCTCTCTCTCCCCGTCCTCCCCCCCCCTCAGCCCCCCCCTCCCTCTCTCCCCCTCTCTCTCTCACACTATAAGTATCCGACGCGTTTTGCTTAAATGGATTTTTGTCATATTTTGTTTGTCCAGTGATCAAGCTAAAGGCGAAAGGTTTGAAATAAAGTCACTGGTGCAGTCAATACATGAATCCTTTTGTTGTTGATTTGCTTCTCATGTGTGCAAACAGCTTGTCTCACCTTTTTACTGTGGAGCGGTGCCCTGCCCCTTGAGAGAACTGAAACTTTTTACGTACATCTCAATCAATCAATCAATCAATCAATCAGTCAATCAATCCATCCATCAATCAATCCATCCATCAATCAATCATTTATTCCATCCATCCATCCATCTGTGTGTGTGTGTGTGTGTGTGGTGTGTGTGTGTGTGTGTGTGCGTGCGTGCGTGTGCGTGCGTGCGTGTGTGTGTTTATCACCCATCATGACTGAATTTCTCTGTAAATAAATCTGCAGTGAAGACAGTCTCAGTTCCAGCTTCGGTTTCATCAAACTGGCCTCAGTGCGTGCGGACCAGTTCACACATGCTATCACCTTCACCTGCACTCCACTAGGCTTCACAGCATCCTCACTATGGTTCTCTTTACCACCTTCACTAAACACATCAGCAGCACCTCACTGTCACCTTCGCCAGCAATCTCATTCGGCCTCACCAACATCTTCACTAGCACCCTCACGAGCACTTGCCTACGACCTCGCTGTTATCATCAGCACCACCTTCATTACACTTCACCAGTGTCCTCACCAACACCTGCACTACAACCTCAGCAGTATCCTCAACAACCACTCTCGCTAACACTTCACCAGTATCCTCACCACCACCTTCATTTCACCTCACCAGTATCTTCACAACCCTCTCTCGCTACACTTCACCAGTATCCTCACCACCACCTTCATTACACCTCACCAGTATCCTCACCACCACCTTCACTACACGTCACCAGTGTCCTCATCACCACCTTCCACTACACCTCACCAGTATCCTCACCACCACCTTCATTACACTCACCAGTATCCTCACAACCACTCCTCACTACACTTCACCAGTATCCTCACCACAACCTTCACTACACTTCACCAGTGTCCTCACCAACACTGCACTACACCTCACCAGTATCCTCACAACCACTCTAGCTACACTTTCACCAGTATCCTCACCACCTTCACTACACTTCACCAGTATCCTCACCACCACCTTCACTACACCTCACCGTATCCTCACCACCACCTTCACTACACCTCACCAGTATCCTCACCACCATCTTCACACTACACTTCACCAGTATCCTCACCACCATCACTAAAACCTTCACTACACACCTCACCACTATCCTCACCACTATCCAGTATCCACATCACCACCTTCACTACATCAGCACTATTACACCACCACCCACCTTACGACCACCTTCACCACTACACCAACCAGTACCCTCGCCTCACCACCGACTACCACTTACGAACACCTTCACACAACCTCTACACAACACCTCACCAGTATCCTCACCACACCACACTAACGACTACCAGTAATCCTCATCACCATCCTCACCAACTCACTCTTCACAAACACCTCACCAGTACCACCGCCATCACCATCACCACACCTTCACTACCACTCACCAGTATCCCTCACCACCACCTTCACTACACACCCTCACTAGAATCCTCCCTCCCCCCACCATCATGACACCTCACCAGCAGTATCCCCCTCACCACACACCGTTCACTACACCTCACCAGTATCCTCACTAACACCCTTCACTACACCTCACCAGTATTCTCACACATTTCACTACACCTCACTACAACCCGTTCACCTCATCCCCCCCCCCCTTCATTACACCTCACCCAGTATAGTACTCACTCAACCCCCTTCACTACAACTCACCTCCCCTCACTAACCACCTTCACTACCCTCACCAGTATCCTCACCTCCCCCCTTCACTACCACTCACCACCCCCTTCACTACCCTCACCGCCCCCTTCACTACACCCCCCCCCCTTCACTACACCTTCCCCTCACCTTCACTACAACCTCACCCCCCTCCTATCACACTCACCTCCCCCGCACACTACCCTCACCTCCCCCTTGCACTACCCCTCACCTCCCCCTCACTACACCTCACCAAACCCCCTTCACTATCCCTCACCTCCCCCTTCACTACCCCTCACCTCCCCCTTCACTACACCTCACCTCCCCCTTCACTACACCTCACCTCCCCCTTCACTACCCCTCACCTCCCCTTCACTACACCTCACCACCTCCACCCTTCACTCCCCCTTCACTATACCTCACCTCCCCCTTCACTACACCTCCCTCCCCCTTTGCCACCTCACCTCCCCTTCATCACCCTCCCCCCCCCTTCACTATCACCTCACCTCCCCCTTTCACTACACCTCTCACCTCCCCCTTCACTACACCTACCCTCACTATCCCCCTTCACTACCCTCACCTATCCCTCACCTCCCGCCTCACCTCCCTCACCTTCACTATACTCCTCACCTCCCCCTTCACTACACCTCACCTCCCCCCTTCACTACAACCTCACCACCCCCCTTCACTACACCTCACCGTCCCCTTCACTACACCTCCCCTCCCCCTGTCACTACCCTCACCTCCCCCTTCACTACCTCACCACCCCCAACCCTCATCCTCCCCCTTCACTACACCTCACCTCCCCCTTCACTACACCTCACCCTCCCCCTTCCCTACACCTCACCACCCCCTTCACTACACCTCCCCTCCCCCTTCACTACACCTCACCTCCCCCTTCACTACACCTCACCACCCCTCGGCACTACACCTCACCCCCCCTTCATCTACACCTCACCACCCCCTTCACTTACACCTCACCACCCCCTTCACTACACCCCTCACCTCCCCCTTCACTACACCTCACCTCCCCTTTCACTACACGTCACCTCCCCCTTCCACTACACCTCCCACCCCCCCTTCACTACACCTTCACCTCCCTCCCCCTTCAACTACACCTCACCACCCCCTTCACTACCCTCACCACCCCTTCACTACACCTCACCTCCCCCTTCACTACACCTCACCTCCCCCTTCACTACACCTCCACCACCCCCTTCACTACACCTCACCACCCCCTTCATTACACCTCACCTCCCCCCGCCCTTCATTACACCTCACCACCCCCCTTCACTACACCTTCACCTCCCCCTTCCACTTACACCTCACCCTCCCCCCTTCACTACACCCTCACCATCCCCCTTCACTACACCCTCCCTACCCCCTTCATACCTCACCCCCCCCTTCACTACCTCACCCAACCTCCCCCTTCATTACAACTCACCACCCCTTCACACCCTTACCACCCCCCTTCACTATCCCTCACCTCCCCCCTTCATGACACTACACCCCCCCTCCCCCTTCACTCACCACACCTCACATCCCCCTTCCACTACCCCTCACCACCCCCCTCATCATTACACCCCTTCACCCCACCCCCCTTCATTACACCCTCACCACCCCCATTACACCTCTCACCACCTACCCTCACCACACCCCTTCCTCTCATTACACCTCACCTCCCCCTTCACTACACCTCACCTCCCCCTTCACTACACCTCACCTCCCCCTTCACTACACCTCACCCTCCCCCCTTCATTACACCTCACCTCACACACCCCCCTTCACTTACACCTCAACCACCCCCTTCACTACACACCTCACCCTAGCTCCCCCTTCACCTACACGCCTCACCTCTTGCCCTTCACTAGCCACCTCACCACCCCCTTCACTATCCCTCACCTCCCCTTCATTAAACCTCACCTCCCCCTTCATTACACCTCACCACCCCCTTCATTAACACCTCACCACCCCCTTCATTACACCTCACCCACCCCTTCATTACACCTCTAACTCCCCTCTTCACTACACCCACCTCACCACGTCATTAGACCCCCTCATTCATTACACCTCACCTCCCCCCCCTTCCTTACACCTCACCCACCACCCCTGCTTCACTACACCTCACCTCCCCTCCTTCATTACCTCCCTCCCACCTTACACCGCCACACCCCCTTCACTACACCTCAACCCTCCCCCTTCACTACACCTCACCTCCCCCTTCATTACACCTCACCACTCCCCCTTCATTACACCTCACCTCCCCCTTCACTACACCTCACCTTCCCCCTTCATTACACCTCACCACCCCCTTCACTACACCTCTCCACCCCCCCTCACTACACCTCACCACCCCCCTTCACTACACCTCACCCCCCCCATTCATTACACCTCACCACCCCCTTCACCTACAACCTCACCTCCCCCCTCCACTACACCTCACCCCCCCTTCACTACACCTCACCTCCCCCTTCACTAACCCTCACCATCCCCTTACACTACACCTCACCTCCCCTTCACTACAACCTCACCACCCCCTTCACTACCCCTCACACATACCCTCCCCCTTCACTACACCCTCACCACTCCCCTTCATACACTCACCTCCCCCTTCACTACACCCTCCCCTCCCCCTTCACTACTACACCTCACACCCCTTCAACCTACACCTCACCTCCCCCTTTCACTTACACCTCCCCTCCCCCTTCATACACCTCACCTCCCCCTCCACGACACCCTCACTCCCCTTCATTACACCTCACCATCCCCTTCATTACACCCTCACCTCCCCCTTCACTACACCTCACCTCCCCTTCACTACACTCACCGCCCCCTTCATCATAATCTCCCTCACCTCGCCCTTCAACTACACCTACCTCCCCATTCACTCCCCTCACCTCCCCCTTCACTACAACCACCTCACCTCCCCCTTCACTACACCTCACCACCCCCTTTCACTACGCCTCCCCACCCCCTTCAACTGCACCGCACCCGCCCCCTCTCGACTGCTCACCTCACCTCCCCCTTCACTACACCCTCACCTCCCCCTTCATTACACCCCTCACCTCCACCCTTCACTATCACCGCACCTCCCCCTTCACTACACCTCACCCTACCCCCTTCACTACACCTCCCTCGTCCCCTTCACTACACCTCACCACCCCCTTCACTACACCTCACCTCCCCCCCTTCACTACACCTCACCACCCTTCCCTTCACACCACACCCTCCCCCCCCTTCCTACATACCTCACCTCACCCCCTTCACTAGACCCTCACCTCCACCCTTCACTACACCTCACCTCCCCCTTCCATCGACACGCTTCACACACCTCGTCCACTCACCTACCCTACACCACCTCCCCCTTCACTACCCCTCATCCTCCCCCTTCACCCTCACCGCCCCCTTCACTACAACTTCACCTCCCCCTTTCACTACAACCCCGAGCCATCCGCACCTCCCAAATTCACTGACACCTCACTACCCCCTTCATTACACTACCTCACCTCCCCCTTACTACACACCCTCACCTCCCACTTCACTACAACCTCCCCTCCCCCCATTCCACTAACCCCTCACCGTCCCCTTCACTACACCGTCAACGCTCCCCCTTTCACACTATCCTCACATCCCCCTTCATCTATACAACCTCACCCATCCCCCTCTCAACTACCTCCTCACGACTCCCCCTTCACTACACCTACAACTCCCCCTTCACTATCCCTCACGCTCCCCCTTCCACTTCACTATGCACCATCTCCTCATACACCTCACCATCCCCCTTCACTCCCCCTCACCTCCCCTTCACTGACACACCCCCCCCCCCCTTCACGGACTACCGGTCACACCACCCCCTTTTCATCGACAACCTCCCCTCCACCTTCCTACCTCCCTCCCCCGTTCACTACAGACCTTCACCCCCCCACCCCCCCGGCTTCAAGCACCACCGCAGCTCCCCTTCTTTCACTCTACACCTCACTCTCCCACCTTGTACGAGCCCTCACCTCCCCCTTCACTACACCTCACCACCCCCTTCACTACACCTCACCACCCAACCACCTCAATGCTTCACACACCCCCTTCACTACACCTCAGCCTCCCTCCTCTTCTCTACACCTCACGCACTGCGCT
>JADBJO010000048.1:0-40917 GCA_016801955.1 Conus betulinus | reverse complement strand
GACCTAAAGAGCTCCATTGCAATAGAATTGATGACAGACTGCGAGCTCATCTGGGTGGCTGTCAAGCTCACTGGCGTGAGGACTCTCTACCTCTGTTCCTACTACCGGCCGGACGTAGGAGATGAGAACAGCTTGGTACAGTTTCGGAACTCACTGACCAGAGTAGCCTCAATCCAGAACGCCCATCTCCCTGATTGGAGGGGATTTTAATTTCCCCCGCGACTGGGACTGGACACAGCAAACGCTCAAGCCCAAATCAGACTATCCACGCCTCCACAACGAGTTCATGGAGTTGATCAGGGACCATGGCCTAGAGCAGATGGTGGTACAACCCACAAGAGGAGAGACACACCCTTGACCTCATCCTGACAAACATTCCCCATCTTGTCTCCCGTGTTGAGGTGATCCCAGGCTTATCAGACCACGACATAGTTTATTGTGAGCTAAACAGCAACTTGCAGAAGCACACAGACCCCCCTTCGAAGATCCCCCTGTATAGAAAGGCAGATTGTGATAGCATGAAGGCAAGCATGAAGGAGCTTCAAGCGAACATGGGAAGTAGTAAGAACCTCTCCACGGAAGAACTATGGACCATGTTCAAAGAGGCCTACACAGCTGCAGTTGAGAAGTACATCCCTCATAAACAGGCCCGCCCCAAGTCCAGCAAACCCTGGGTGACACCAGAAATCAAGAAACTTATTAACAGAGAGAGCAAGAATATATACAGATGACGAAAGAGTGGGTCTGAGGTGCTCCGAGCAGAATCCTGCCTTCTTCGAAGTACCATCCAACGTGAACTCCGACGGTCGTACTGGATCTCATCAATCAGTCTCTTACTGATACTGCACCTGATGAGACACCCTCACTCAAGAGATTCTGGACGTACATCAAGCACCAGCGCACAGCAAAGACTGGAGTCTCACCGCTGAAAGTAAACGGCAAGCTTCTGTCTGAGCCCAAGGAGAAAGCGGAGGTGCTGAATGCTCAGTTCCCAGTCTGTATTTAGCGAGGGTAGAACGTACACTGTTGATGAGTTTCAGGAAAAATGCCCATGAAGGTGATAGAATGTGACTTGCTTACCACCACCAGCATCTCTGAGGAAGGTATAAGGAATTACTACTGAAACTATAATATTCAAAGCCTTGTGGTCCTGACCAGATATCACCTCGAGTGCTGAAAGAAATTGCGACATAAGTCGCTCCAGTTTTGGCCATAATCTACCATCATCTCTCACGTCAGGCATTCTGCCAGCAGACTGGAGGAAAGCCAACGTCACTCCAGTCTTTTAAGAAAGGCAAAGACTATAATCCATCAAACTATCGCCCAGTGTCACTGACGAGTATACCGAGCAAGATCCTTGAACATGTTATCGTCAATGCAGTTATGAACCATCTAGAACAGAACGCCATCCTCTGCCCCACAACACACAGGGCTTTCGGAGGCAGAGGTCTTGCGAGACGCAGCTCCTTGAGTTTGCCGAAGAACTGTCTCGGAATATGGAAGGCGGAGCGCAGACCAACATTGTCATAATGGATTTTGCAAAGGCGTTCGACAAAGTTTAAGGAGTTCGGCGGTGCTTGAGACCGTGCCTTTTTTCCTGTTTTTCCCGGCTCCTATTAATGATTGTGGATGCCAATCACCAACTCACAGCTTCTCGCCTCTGTTAGCAGACTACACTGCAGTCTATATAGTCTCGTAGAAACGACCAAACCCAGTAGGATCAATAAACCCCCCCAGCTTACAAACAAGATTGCCTGATCCGAGACCTACTACAAACGCATTGTGTTTAGTGTGCCAGCTGTGGATACCAGGAGTTCCATCGCTTGGACGTGCCTACACTCGGGCTCAGGTAATGAATAGCCAGGATCAGATCACGATAACAGACTCTCCCTGGAATACAATCTAACAATGCAACATACGCTTGACTCGGTTACGACTGAAAACAGGCAACCAGAACAGGTACAACCCGACATCACGGACACTACCTCATATGCGAGGGGACATAACATAATACAGTTTCCATCATGGGAGAGTGACAAAGGCCCAGTTGGACAAGAAGAGGGACGACTCCCTGGCTGTACCAGCAGTATAACAATCGCATTGGAATACTCTTGTCAGCGCGTTACCCAACAAAACCCATGGACGCCTAAAAACGGGTACGACCCCCGCTGGGAATGCTGTACAGATATGTGGGACAATAGGTATTCACGAAGAACAAACCACGAGTTTCTAGGCCAACAAGAACTGTCGGCTAGGCTGCACGCTTTGGTCAAGGAAGGTAGTCACAACTCAACCAAAGTGCAATTCAGCCCCTCATCAACAGCTGCTGTACCCCCCCAGCGGCAAACTAAGGTCACTTCCCGGGTAGGACCCATATGACGAAGACACTGCAATGGACAGCTGAATCCGATACAGCCAATTTAGGGCCTTCACGCTTCGTCACAGAACCCGTCCCAACTCACGGCAGTACATTAAGTCAACCTTACTACAGATTGCCGCCTGGAATCGACAGCGGGACCCCCTAAGGGCCACGAACGAAAAGATCACCATGAAAACGACCATATGTGGTTACAGTAGTCAGGAGACAGACCACAAGACGATACCTGCTCCAGTGATCAAGAGAAAGAACACACATAACACGTCAAACTTTTTTCACGAGGCCGAACATCGTATGACCAGGTCCTTTTACCCCACGATACTTTAAGGCGTTTTCCGCCCCCTGCACGATACAAGTAGTACAGGCAAAGGCAATATTGACATGTTGGTGTCAAGAGAAAAGAAACGACAACGCGCCTCTGCTGAGGACTGTTTTTGACCTCACATTTTTTGTTTTTTCGCCGCGTCAGCATACCCCATCAAAAAGCATAGAGCTAGGTAACATGATGGACATGAGGAACGTCAACGGATGATGATGATGACGGACTCAGCCCAGACCAGACCCCCCCCCCCTCTCCCTCCCCTTTTTCTATTATCCCCCCAACCCCACTATAAGCGATGATGATCCAGGCAGCAGTTCAACTATCTGTTACAAGTTAAATCCGTAACCCCCTTTTTTGTAGAAGGTCAATCTCTAGCTTGAATGAAGGATGGTCATATCACACGAAAGAAGAAGACTGCAGTAAGCTTCTAAAGTAGTAATTTGTACTTAGTAGTTACTGGTAAGATCAATATTTCTAATGTTGTGCTCTGGGTTGTTAAAAATCTAACACGGCATGGCTTATTACCATTGAATATTTGTTTGGACGATGTTTTATTCGTTAAAAAAAAAAAAAAAAAAAAACCCCATTGTTTCCGGACTCTTCAACCAAGCAGTGACAGACGGTTCTAGTCCTGTAAAACAGAGCAAGCAGCTTCATGGCTTTTTCAAATGAGATGGGTTTTCCCGTGTCAAAGCATCAACCAAACGTACATATTGATATCCAAAAAAAAAAAAACCAAACAAAGGCAGGCAGCCACAACTGTCGGGACAAGGTTGTAAGCAGTTTCAACAGGGGCTGTTGTTGGAAAGAAAAATGATTGTCTACAGTTTTTAAAACGGAAAACTTACAGAGGCCCCGGACCCGGCAAAACACTGAAAACCATTTTACAAACTCACTAGATCTGCTAACATTAAGGAAAAATATCAGTGAAGTTTAACCTCAAATTCTGGATTTTGATGTATTATGACGCTCATTAGCTTTTAAAAAATGTAGGAGCTGCTTTCATCCACTATCGAAGAGGGACCACAACACGCGGGATAAAAGGTATGATAGCCGCCCCGGGATTTTCCGAAAAAGCGTCAAACATCGATATGGTCTTTGTCTCTTACCCCCCCCCCCCCCCCCCCCCCCGGCACCCGACACCCGGACCTCTCTGCGCAAAAACGCTGTTCGAGAGGAAGACAGGACGAGGAGAACAGGAGGAGAGGAGGGGATGGGGGAGGAGGGAGGGAGAGACCGAGGAGAGTTGTGTGTGTGTGGGTGGTGGGGGGGGGGGGGGGGGGGGGGGGTGGGAGGGGGATTAGTCGAAAAGGGGGAGGGGGGGGGAGAAAAGTAAAGATAAGATCATGCAGGGGGTGAGTAAGCAGCTTGGCTCAGCCAAGTGGCACGTCGCGGACTGGGCACTGTGTGCAAGGTGGTTCCGGGGTGTTCGAGTCCCATCGGAGGAAGCCGTTTATAGATGATGGAATAGGTCTTCGTGTGACCACACGTGACCTGCGCCCAAAAAAAAAACCCAGAGGGCGGGGCATCAGGTTACGAGGGGGCGTATTAGGTACCGCTGTGACCCGGCACAGTCGACGTTTACTACATTTAAACCCAATAAAAAAACCATAGACTTTCTAACGGGTAGGTGCTAACTCCCACAAAACGATTAATGACCAACGCCATGAAGGTAGGTACTGGATCTGTTCGGGCCTGGAGCTTAACCGGAAGAACATAGTCATGAAAGTGAAGCGTACGAGTAACAGCTTGTCTTGCAGTGTCAAAAATTTCCTGGATATAAGTAGCATCAATCTTCGTCATCCGCATCGATCAGGAGTATAACATCCGCGGTCAAATTCGGTGGCTTTCATGCCCTGCTCTCATGGCTGGGACTTACAATTCGGCTAGAACCCATCAACAGGTCTGCGCCCGGACGTTTGGTTCTACTGCGGGTTAACCCGGTAGCGGACACCACTCACGGGGATGTGTGGTTTGGGCGGACGTGTGGGCGCCATACAGAGGAAAAAGGCTACGCATCATCGAACAACTCCTGGCAATAAACCAATTATGTGTAGTCAGTAGGGTGCTTAGTAAGGTGAGGGTGTCCAAGCGTTATAGAACGGAATCAGGAACAAGGCACCAACTGGGACGACTCGCTGATATGACTCGATGGCAGTGCAGCATCTCCAGATGTGTGTGGTGTGTTAATGTTGTGTGTGTGTGCTCATGCGTGCGTGCATCAGTGTTGTGATAAGTGGCAATGGTGTGTGTGCACACACACTTGGGTGTGGTGTGTGTGTGTGGTGTGTGTAGTGGCGTGCCTAGCCTATGTGTCAGAAATGGGTGTGATGGTGGGTGTGTGGTTGGTGGTGTGTGGCGTCTCATTGGACCCTGATTCACAGCTGATTGACGAATCCAACACGACGGATGATAACACCAGTGACTTTCCTGAGCGTCGCTTGATCTTCGTGACAAGAAGTCCATCGAATGGGGCGGGATTCGTTTGAACTAAAAGACTCCTCCTTCAAGCCCGCGGGCACGGGTCGGGGGGGTGTGGGCCTGCTGGGCGAGAGCGTCTCCTTTCTATCAGCGTCAACGACCAACGCCTGCCCCAGGTGCCGGGGGCGTGCGGAGGGGGGGGGTCACCTTCAAGGTGGCCGCTTCACGGACGCGAGGAACGAGGATCGGCTTGCTGGAGCAACTCACGGACGTGCTTCGCCACAGGTCGCGCCTGTACCTCAACGCCGAGCATCTCTCGTTCTGTGCATGTTCAGTTCGAGCGAACGCTGGACACACTGCGTGGAGGCGACGCGACATGTTCGGGGGGGATTCCTCTGGGAGCGACGAAGTGGACTTCGCCTATGCTGCGTGTCTGCGCGCGAAACACGATGATCCCAGCATCCAGGGGCATGTCGCTGGGCTCGAGGCGCTTCAGGGCCTGATTCTAACGGTGGCTCAACACTGACGCACCCCAAGCGCTGGAAGTTCCTTGGCCGGCACTTGGCGAGCGACCCGCCTCCCGTCGTGTTCTCTGGAGGTGCTCCGCTTCTTGGGACCTCATCTTCCTCCTGGGCAACGGAGACACAGGGAACCTCTGGGACTCCAGCGTCGCCACCATACCCGACAACGTCGAAGGCGTCTTTCTCTCTCCGCGCCCGAAGTGGTCCCTGCTTACCCCGAGGCCTTTTCCAGGGTCGTTCAGGCTCGCGGCGCCCAGAGACACCAAGGGCGGTGCGTGGAGAAGGACATACGGGACTTGGGGGTGTGCCTAGACGATTGCGCTACAAGCCACGTCGGAAGGATATTGCGGGTACACACGCTTGTTAACCCAGAGGACGGGCACCGGTGTCAGACACTGGTCGGCCGGGCTTCGCCCTTTCGTGCAGCAAGGAGGGGGTTGACCACGAGAGACTACTGGGGAATACAATGATGGCAATGAACGATTTGGTGTTGAACAATACTTATCTTAGCTTGGGCAGTGCGTTTCCTCGTGAGCGCCTGTTGGAGGAGGATACGGGCGCGCAGGAACCGCGGCCTGTTTGTTAAGCTAGTCTCTGCATCTTGGTGCAATCGAGCAACGTTCGGTTGGAAAGAGTTTTTCATTTTTTTTGTTTTTGCTTCAACAAACATGCTTCACTGAATGGTTCATATATACTGAAAATAACAAAGAAAATAAAAGCATCAGCGGATCAAAGTTATTCATGACTAATTCAACACGGGCCTCTATCAGACATTAATGCTGAAATCACCTCCAGACAACCATATACCGCTTTCACCGAGTCAAGAAAACACAGGTTAAAGAATATACTGTACTTAATGCTGCCTGAAATAAACCGTAACACAGCTGTGGAATGCTGCTTTTGTGTGTGTGTGTTGGTTTGTGTGTAGTGTTGTGTGTGTTGTGTGTGTGTGTGTGTGTGGGGGCAACCCCAGACGTGCCCTCTTTACAAAGACCGTGACGCGTAAAAAATGGGAATCTATCATCAACGGTGCACATTTACAGGGAGAAGAATTTTTAACATGACAGACGTGTGCGGGAAAACCATAAATAAGCAAAACGAAACGGCCGCGCTGAAACAATCTTTGTTTGATAGGGCGTAACTACAAAACCACTAGTGGTAACTTTCAGCTCACTTTTGTTCTCAGATGCCGCAAATACAGCACTAAGAAATGCCTAAAAATATACTGTCACCTAGTGTGTCCCCTTATGTGTGCCAGTGGCTTTTCCATGTACAACTAGCTGGCCCCTACTTCTAGAGTTCTGTGGCACATAATTCTCGTTTTCGATAACTGCTCATCCTGTCGACTCTGGCCCCTCTCAAAACACACACACACACACCACACACACACCACACAGCATCAGCACACACCACACAAACAACTAGTTCATCAGAACCTTTGATTACTGTAGGCATTCTGTTACTCTGGCCTTTGTGTATACTCATCCTCCTTGGTTTTTGTGGAATTCGGTCTTATAGTATTGTTCGTCATTTGAAATGGCAATTGTGATAATGCCAGGTGGGGTCAGACCACCCCCCGTGGGGGCCGGCCCGCACCGCCCCCTTCACACCTCAATCTTGCTGTTGCTTCGGATGAACATACTGGACACACACTGCTCCAAAGTTGACATCCACTGTCCGTTCTGGGCATTGCAGAGTCCCTTTTGACCTGTACGGCTTTTTTCTGTATTGTTTGTACCATTTTTTTTTTAAACATTTACCTTTCATATACATATAATGGGTGGCTTTACTGGATCTAACCATGGCAGGAAACTGGATGAATACCGTAAGCTTTTCACCACTCCACATCCTACAATTCTCCTACCGTAAAAGATGGGACTAGTTTAGTTGCATGGGACCATAGACCATGAGTGTTTTTGTTGTTTTCCTTTCAGGATTTGTTGTTTTTGTACGATGGTTTGATCTGTTCGTGTAGTAGGCATTTTTTCCTCCCCGCCACTCGCCCCATTACTCTCTCTCTCTGTGTGTGTGTGTGTTGTGTGTGTGTGTGTGGCAGTATGTTTTGAGAGAGAGAGAGAGAAAATTATATCTATCTATTATTCGATGCTATATCTATCTATCTATAAGCGCTACCCAATGTGAACCACCCACGAGCTAATTTTGGTTAACGTGTCTAACATGGTACATCATTTGTGTGAATATTTATCGAGTCTCTCTATTTTGTTGTCGTTGTTGATCTGTGTTGCCATGCTGCTCCCACGTCTCGCAACCGCTTCAAATTCAGTCTTTCAACTGCGTTTATTATGGCAAGCTTTACCTAGATCAGAGTAACTATGAGACTTAATTGATCATCTGGATGTAATGTTGTGGTGTGTGTGTGCGTTCGTCGTTCTGGTCGCGCACGCGTGTGCGCGTGTGTGCATGCACACCCAGTGTAGTGTGTGTGGTGTGTGTGCGTTTGATGTGGTGTGTGTGTTTCGTCGCTATAACGCCGCGACGTGTCTGTCTGTGCGAAAAACGTGCGGAAGTGTGGCGGGTAATCTTCATTATTTGTCCCCTCTGCGTGTTGAGCGAGTTACTTCGTATTTAATTTGACATTCAGAGTCTTCGTTTTGTATACTGCAAACATTTCTTCTTGGTTCTCAGATGGCTCTTCTTCTGAAAACATTTGAGACGACAGTTTTATTTTGTGCTATTCTAGCATCAGTGTTAAAACACTGCTGGATACTTGATCTGCTCGCGGTTTATCGATATGGCCAATACGCTCTACCGAAATACATCATTGGGGGTTTTTTGTGTCAGACGGATTCACCCCACATTAGAATGTATGAAACGCTGCCAAGATACAATGTGTTACACCCGTTCAGACAAGCCATTCGACACATTCTGCTCTTCTTTAGTTAAGTATACTTAAAACATCTGCAAAAACAATGCCTTCTTTCGTTCATTTTGGCTCAAACAACGGGTTGCGCTCAAAAGTTATTCATAATACAGCATCCAACAGTGTTTCAAGAAGCAATGGTTCCTTTCCATTCGATCGGGAATCACTCAACACTGACTCTATCCCCAAATCAAAAGCAGTAGATCGGATGATGGGCGTAAAACTCAATCAGTAGTCCCTAGATTCCTTCCCCCCACCCCCCCCCCCCGAAATCCCCCTCCCCTGCTCTAGCTCTTCTACGCACTCACATGCCTCACAGTGGTTCAAGATCATACCGGTTCTCTCTCTGCCAATTCGGTCTGATGGATCACTCAGAAATAGACAGTCCCCAGATTAAACTTAATAGTATCAGGTAAAAAAAACTCGATTAATATTTGCGCTTTCCCCCTCCCTCTTCTCTCGTCTCCACTGTCCCCATCCCCACTTCTTCATATCGACAGCCCTCCCCTCCCTCTCCTCCCCACTCAGCCCCGCCATAATATGAATGGTTGTTTTGTTGACTAGTATACGGATTGCTAATGCCGGAAAGCCTCTACTGGCCCATCCAGCTCGTATCAGACTGCAGATGTCCATCGACTTACATCCGGATTTATCACATCGAGTAAGCCTGCTGTTTATTTTTCATTGATGAGATACTGCTGTATCCGCTTTGGGTCGTCCGTGGGGCCGCCACATTCCAGCGATCCGATCGCAGACAATTATGTTTGTTGTAAAAGGTTTCGTAATTCTGGGGTAATAATCTTGTCGACAAACTTTTTGCCATCTAGAACCCGCGGAGCTCATATACCAACTGCGGGGCCTTAACTGAATGCTTGTTGCCATGTGCCAGCCAGCATAATAAGCGTTGGTGTGGAGGTGACGGGGGGAGGGAGGGGTGGGGTGTGTGAGTGAGCCAAAGTGCGCGAACTCCTGGCGTGACATTTTGGCTACGTTGAATGGCACACGGGTCCTGAAGGGAAAAGGTGAAAGAGAAAGAACCACATTTCAGATCCGTCTCTGTCTGTCTGGTCTGCTGCGGCCACCTTACCTGTCTGTAACTTTCTTCTGTCGTCGGTGCCTGTCCTCTCTCTTTCTCTCCTCCGTCCCTTCTCAAAGCCTCTCCCTCCCCCCTCTCATCTCGGGTCCCTCCCTCCTCCCCCCTCTCGCTCTATCTGCGCGTGCCCCCGCCCCCCCGCTCTCTCATCTCGCTCCACCCATAAAACTCGCGGTCTCTCTCTCAATACTCAACGCAATCAAATTGCCGGTCATTTTTGCTTAATGGTTTTATGTCACATTTTGTTTGGGGGGGCCAGTGAGCAGGCCAAGGTAAACGTTTGAAATAAGTCCCCGAGTGGAGGACCCGTCAACACACAATCCTGTTGTTATTTTGGCTTCCTTTTCTCATGTGTTAAACGGCTGGTGTCGACCCTTTTCTGTGGGAGGCGGTGTGCCCTGCCCCTTGGTAAAACGAACTTTTACAAATAGCTCAATCAATTATCATTACATACCCATCCATCCATCAATCAATTCATCCATCTGTGTGTGTGTGTGTGTGTGTGTGTGTGGTGTTGGTGTGTGTGTGTAGTGTGTGTGGTTCATCACCCACACTCATGTCAGCACGCGGGGATTAACTAATTGGCTTTGTAAATAAATCTGCAGTGAAGGATGGGCAGTCCTTAGTGATCCACTTCGTGTTCAACAAACTGGCGTCGGCGCTGTGCGTGAGCCATTTCAGCACATTGTCTAATCACCACTGCTCATCACCTGCACCTCACTCCCACTAGACTTCACAGCATCCTCACTATGGGTTCTCTTTACCACCTTCACTAAACACAGCAGCACCTCACTGTCACCCCCCGTTCGCCAGCAATCTCATTCGGCCTCACCAACATCTTCACTAGCACCCTCACGATGCACTTGCCTACGCCCTCGCCGTTATCATCACCACCAACCTTCACTACACTTCACCAGTATCCTCACCAACACCTGCACTTACACCTCACCAGTATCCTCACAACCACTCTCGCTAACACGTTCACCAGTATCCTCACCACCATCTTCAAATACCGTCACCAGTATCATCAAACCACCTTTACTACGATTCAACCAGTATCCTCACCACCACCCTCACCACAACCTTCACTACACCTCACCAGTATCCTCACCACACCACTTTCACTACAAGTTACCAGTACCTCACCACCACCTTCACTACATTTTCACCAGTATCCTCACCACCACCTTCACTACATTTACCAGTATCCTCACCACAACCTTCACTACATTTTACCAGTATTTTTCCTCACCATCACCCTTCACTACAGCTTCACCAGTATCCTCACCACCATGCACTACATTTTTATACCTCACCGCCCGACCTAACTCCTCACCACACTGCACTACCTCACCAGTATCCTTGCCACCTGCACATAAACTTCCATCCAGAATTCTCACCACCACACCTCACTACCACTCACAGAAATCTCACCACCACCTTCACCACCCTCACCATTATCCTCACCACCTGCAACTACACCTCACCAGTATCCTCACCTCCATCTTCACTACACCTAACTAGTATATCCTCACCATCATCTTCACTACACCTCACCAGTACCCTCACCAACACCTTCACTAACACCTCACCAGTATCCTCAACATCACCTTTCACCACACCTCACCATATCCTCACCACCTGCACTACACCTGCACTATACTCGTGTGGCAGTATCCTCACCCTCCCTCTTCACTACCCTCATTAGTATCCTCACCCCCTTCGTTACACTACTCAATAGTATCTCACCAACCAACCTCTCAGTACACTCACTATATCCCCACCATCACCTTCACCCATCACCTGCACCATACACTCACCACCAGCATCTAACACTCCACCAGGGATCCTCATCATCTCACCACTACACACTCACAGTACTCCTTCACCACCTTCGTTACACTTCACCATATCCTCAACCACCACCTTCATTACACCTCACCAGTATCCTCACCACCTGCACTACACCTCACCATATCACTCACCCCACCTTTTACTAGACCGGGGGTCTGCCAGTAATCAGAGCATTGGCGACCAACGGAAGAAAGAAAACCGTGATCACCTACGAAAATAAATCAATTGGGCCATTACCCTCGTGACACTGACGATTACTGTCACTCTCCTCACTAGTGTATCTGGTTCACACGCATTTTTACTTCCCAGGCCTACCCAGACCTATCGCACATCTCGGGGGGTCTCTGTCTCTCTGTGCTGTGTGTGTGTGTCGTGTGTTGTGTGCTGTGTTCTGTGTGTGTGTGTGTTTGTGTGTGTAGTGTAGTGTAGTGTAAGTGTAGTGTAGTGTGTGTATGTGTAGTGTAGTGTAGTGTAGTGTGTGTGTGTGTGTGGTGTGTGTGTGTGTGTGCCGTGCCAGTACAGGAGACCTTCTTATCTCTTTTTGTGTCTCCCAGTTTCTTATAGAGACGCTCTATCGTGCTCTTTGTGTATGTCCCAGTTTCTTGACTATCAGACCGACCTCTATCTCTTTTGTACTCCCATGTTCTTACAGAACAGGGAGCTCATGCTTTACAATGGTGAACGAAGAAATGCTGTCCTGTGTGTCCTGTCTGTCCGTGGTCACAAACTGTGTTTCCAATCGCTCCAGACAAAACTTCTGGGCCGATCTTCTCATCTGGAAAATTTGTACGTATGTTTTCATTATGGGTCAATCGGATGATGAGCCTGATGTTTTATTTTTACCAGAATAGCCGTTACTAACGGCTTATAACGGCATAAAACGGTTCGTCTTCTTTATGGAATATCTCAGAAAGTACTTGGCCGATGTACAAGCGGTTTGGATGATCTCTGTGACAAATCGGAGGCCTTCTTCCACATTTATGTAAGTGATAATTAAACCGGGAATGCATTGAAGATCTGTACGAAGAAGTGGAATTCCAACAGCACAAGCACATCACACCTCGCTTGAAGACAACACAGAAAAGAGAGAGACAGAGGCAGATTCAAAATCCCCAAATTTCCATTGTCAACAAAGATTTAAAACAACTTTTAACAGTGGAGGAGCAGAGTGTGTACGTTGGTTATATGCTTTTGCATCTTTTTTTTCAATTCTCTCTCTCTAAAGATATGGTGCTTCTCCCCCCCCCCCTCTCTCTCTCTCTCTCCTCTCTCTCTCTCTCGTCGTCATACGATTAAGGTAACCTCCCGGACCCCCTGCCCTTCATTGTTACAGTCCTGAGGCCGTGCCACCTGAGGAAAAAAGAAAAGAAAGAAGCAACGACGGAAAGCAGCACGCCAGTGTGTCTCAAGTCTAGGCCGTGGGTGTGTTCTGGAACATTACGATGCAGCCCCAAACACTAAGTGACTAATGTGTATGGAAAAGAATTAAAAGGGGTCTTCTGTAGAGTTACGTAATTGTTCAATGTGCCACATCCAGACAATTGTGTGTGGTTTGGTTGAACCCCATCAATGACGAAAAAAATATTCGCAAATTGCTGTTCAATAAATGAAAATGTATGTGTGTGTGTGTGTGTGTGTGTGTGTGTGTTGGTGTTGTGCGTGGCGTGCGCTGTGCGTGCGTGCGTCGTGCGTTGCGTGCGTGCATGCGTGCGTAGTGGGTTCCGTGTGCGTGAGGTGGGTGTGATCGATCCGTGTGTGCGTATGTGTGGTGGTTGTTTGGTGCGCGCGCGTGTGCGCTGCGCGTTTGAGTATGTTATTCATTCCTTCATTGATCTCTTTCTTCTCAATTCTTTAGTTATTATCATGACTTGTATGGAAGTGAAGCGCTTTGAGCTGATGATCCTGCTTTACGGTCCTCTAGCCTGCACACACGAGCAGTTGGGAAAAAAAGTGCTCAACAATTTCATAATAGGTAGTGAACATATAACCGTCAATATGGTTAGCGGGGCAGGTTAAACAAACTGTTGTTCCACGAGGTGATTCGCCCTCCCCCACCTCCCCCCTCCTCCCAGCCGCATTCCCCTACCCCTCTCCGCTCCCCCTTTCTCCCAACTCCCAGCTGAGTCAGCATAATGGCATGGTTTTTGAGTCTCGCAGCGTATGCACGTATGCTGACTACAAATATATAGAATTTTTTTTTTTTTTTTTTAAGCTGGTAGTATGATAAAATTGCACTTCTGCTCTCATATACGGCGACAAAAACTGGTAAGACCAATAAAAGCGTCGACGGGCCGGAAAGAGAGTTGAGGATCTCTAAGGAGGGCTAAGGGGGGGGGGGGGGGGGGGGGGGAGTGTTCCGGGGATGGGAAAGTGAGGGGAGGGGGGGGGGGGGGGGGGGGGTAAGAGTAACATCGATAAACTCGTAAACGTACTTTTTTGTTAGTATTGTTTGTTGATGTAATTTTACATACCTTATCAGTATGTGCAGTTTCCGTTTCGTCCTGTCGGCGCCTTCTTGCCTGTGAGTTTTAGTCCGATGCCCTTGTGGTTTGTTTTGTTGTTATTGTTTGTTTGTTTGGTTTCTCCCGGCGTGTTTTAAGTCAGCGCTCTTCGTGGTACCCCCTATTCGTGCTGCCCGATTCTTCTTTCTTATTTTTTTTCTTTTCTTCTTGGATTGTTTTTCTTGTTTTGGTTGTTGTTGTTGTTGTTATTGTTGCAAGTATTGTTTTGCGAATGCGTGGGGCTGGAACCCTGCTGTGACTGAGATCACTACCATAAACTGGCTTATCGCATAATTTCAAAAAACTTATAGCATTATCAGCACGACCTTATCGGGACTCGCCAGTATCTATATACAGTCATTCGCACATTCACATATTCATGCATGAAGCATAGGTTGTCCAAACTATTCCCTGTCACCCTGACTCGGAAGCAAAAGGATGTATATGAAACAATGAATTTAGTTCAAAAGAGATGCAGACGGGTGAACATTATAAATGTTATGAAATTCAAATTCCATTAGGATCTGTCTAATCGTTACTAGCTCATGTTTCCCTATTTTTGTCTCTGTTTCACTCATCGCTTAGTATCCTAAACAACACTCACGTCCCCTTATGGCTCCCCCCTTTTCCGTTCTCTCTCCTCTCTATCTCTCCTCTCGCTCTCTCTCTCCTCTCTCTCCAGCTCTCTGGCATTTGTTTAATTTACGAATGTGTATCCGGCGTAAATCCTAGTACGGATCGTACGACATTTTTCGATTTGTGTTGAGCTCCGGAGTATGCTGTATAGCAATAGGTTTCGTGCGACACAAGACAACATCTTCAAATCTGCACATGCTCGCTGTCGCATTATACAGTCCCATTCAATAGAACAGTACACTACTAACACTTACAAACAACAACAAAACAAAACAAGACAAAAAACCCCTAAATTCACAGACAAAATGACAGCATTTTGAAAAAGTATACAATTAAAATGACTGCATGTGATTTAAAATCGGGCCGTGCTGTTAAAAATCAGAACAGACAAAGGGAGGAAAAAAGCATATACTTACTCGCACAGGATTTTTCCCAATCCGCCTCGGATTACTTTCTGTTTACATCTTCTTCCGAACGTTGCCGTGTAAACAACATCAAAATTACCTTGAATGTGTTCACCGCTGATGCACATTTTGCTTGATACAGCTGGGGGTAGATGTAGCCAAATGTTGATGTTACGCCTTCTCAAAGAAACGAGATGTCTTATTCAAAGTGGGCTGAAACACACGCTCATGAATTCTTTTCAGGAGCTCATTATCTGCAATCTTTGTATTGTTTACCACAAAAATTCTCATAGAAGGATTCGAATTAAAATGAGCTGGCTGTAAACAGCTCATGTAGGGTTCTAAAAGAGAAAGTGAAACAACTTCTTGGAATGGGTTTAAGCGTGTACTGGTAGACGGAAACTTACGTGGGATGTTTCTAATATCATTAATGCACTTTACCATGATTAGCTATTTTGTCTCCCAGTACAGATCGTGCAATTTGTTCAGTCCCTTTATTTTCAAACTAATGGAGTGTTTTGTACATCATGTCACTACTCTCTGTTTTGCTGTTAGTATGGGGACTGAAATGAGAGAAAAAACGGCCTTTAGGATTTGGTTGTGTGGAAAGATGAGTGAGATCTCAGTTCTAATCCCATAAGGGTTCGCACTAATGTGTTAATTCTTGAGATGGGATTTAAAGGTTCCTGGTACCTGTCCGGTTCTTACGAAGGCGAACAAAGGGTCAGAGTGGTGATGCAGCATATTTTCAGTGGAGCTAAGGGCTCTAGAGGCAGACAGGATTTCCGAAGATACGGCCGTATCAGCAACCAGTCGAGAATCCGAGTTGTATGCTGGAGTGTACTGAATTCAATGCATCCTTATTGTTAAAACGTTAAATCAACGGATGAGAAACGTGTATCTCAGTACCTTGAAACGTTCAGCTCCCTCAATTTCTATCTTTTTTTTTTTTTTTTTTTTAAGAACTTGCCCTACTCTTCGTAAAGTTCGTTTAGATACTAGAAGCACTCTCGCACAGTCAAGACATATATTGCCACTCGTACATACCGGGGACAATCCAGACAATGGCTTGAAGACTTCGTCAGGATTCTTGCCAAGCCCTTCATGGAACTAGCGAGGTAGTGCTGGTCTGTCACTCCATCAGTCTCTAGTCGCACCGAATCTGAATGTACGCTAGTTGCACCGTTTAAGTTAATTCAATCCTGCCGTTGTAACAGTGCTTGCAAATATTCAGGGTCTGTCGTAGTGCTATGGCAAGGCGGTCTCCTATGAACTGGAGGCCCCAGACCCTGGTCTGTCACCTACCACTCTCAGCACGACACTGCTATGAAGTTGAGAGACGTGCACCTCGTGAACTTAGGTGTTCGTCGTTGCGTTCGTTACCTGACCGTTAAGTGTACACTCTCAAGCAAGAGCAACTTCCGCCGAGCCCGGCTGTATGCACGGGCATCTCGTGCATCACTAGATTTCTCAATGCTGCTTTTTTTTTCCCCCATCGTCAAAGCTTTTCAACAAATGCACGGCTTTACAAAGTCTCGCTAGTTAATTCTCCAATATGAGGCTTATAGCCAACTTGACCGTGTGTACAACGTATAAATAATGTTTATATAGTTTTGAAACACTTCAGCAACAGACATGCAATAAATGGTTTTGGTTTGTGGCAGTGGTCTGCGTACAGGCCCGCAGGACTCTGTCTCTTTCACTCAATCCAGTCATACAGACATCAAAAGGACGAATGGAAACCTTGGCGCCTAAGAACTCTGTCTGTCCGTATCATGAAAGTCTGGAATGTTAAGGGATACCCCTTCTTTCCTTTTTATGTCCAGCACTACTCTTCATCTATCTTCTCCTTTCTCTTTCTTTTGCCCTCCACAGTACCATTTGTAATGGTGGGTATACCCACACTGACGATTCGAGTGGCTCGTTGGCCATGAAAGATATTAGTCACTGGTTTGACAAGCCGGTAAACCCTTGGGATAGGCGGGGTTCGTGGTTTATGTGAAACAATGTCTCTATTGCAGGCTGGCCTGATGATACATGTTAAGGATTGGTGTGTTTGTTTATGGTTTATGTGAGTTTGTATCCTAGTGTGCATCTTCTAGGTACCCTAACAAACGTGCCAACTTACGAGAGATGTGGTTCTTTGTTTATTTTTAAAAACAAACCAACAAACAAACACGTCTCTGTTGCAGTCTTTGGTAGATATTAATAAGGATAGATTGGTTCGTGGTTTAAAGTGTCCTATAGTAGGCTTGACTGTTAAACGTTAAGCATCGTTGTGGTTCATGGTACATGAAAAAATATTGCAGCTGCATGCGTGACGTTAGAGGCGGATTGTGTTCTGTCGTTTATGCCAACAACGTATGTCCCATTTGAAGGTTTCACAGTTTATACACCGACAGAAGTGTTCTTGGGTTAAGGGGGGAAACAAGTCTTTCAAGTTGTGATTTACTGTTAATGCGACATATATGTCCCACTTGAAGGTTTCACAGTTATACAATGTCAGATCTGTTCTTCGTTTAAGGGGGGAAACACGTCTTTCAATTACTGCCTCAAGGAGGTCCAGTTCTGATTTCCAGTTCTGATTTGATTGGATGCTTTTGGATTGGAGCTGGCACTGCAGTGCCGTTGTCCTGCTCACTTCAGTAATTCTCCAGATGGCAGAATGACCATATTCCCCACTTCGTCTCTCTCTCTCTGCTGGACTTGAATTATATGGCACACCTCACTCATATATTCTCTTCTCTCGTTTGTCATATCTCGAGCGCACACACACACACACAACACACACACACCTTTAAAGCTAGCTCATGATGATTACAATCACGAGAAACAACAAGTGGAAATGGAGTTATTAGTATTAACTTAGCAACTGGAAGGAAAGGATTCCAGCAAATGATTATCGTATTGACATAATCATCAAAAACGCATTTCCTTACGTTGCAAACATGGTCTGAAAAAATATTTCAACTTGACACATATAAGATTTTTTTTCTTGATCGACATAAAAAGAACATAATTTTCCATGTACACATTCAATTGAATATCAACTATGCTTCAGAGACCATACCAGTACAAAAACTGATTAAAATCGTTTGTAAAGTTTATGAAGACATACTATTAAGCGCATCTTTCTTGAACTTTTTCTCTCATCTCCAGTGATTGTGGGTAACTAGACATACTTCCGTTCTATTTGGAACACAGCTTTAATAAAGGTGTCTACACAAAAAACCATTGTCAACACTATGTAATCTTCACAAGGAATTTCCATCTTTGTAACAAAAGCACCATTCTTTCCCCTCAACTAAAGATAATTTTTATCTCGTCTCATATTTACTTGAATCAAAAAACGGCAGGACAAAATGCCAGATTCTTTTAAAAGCATATCTAGTTTTCCTTTAAAACTATTTTTTAAAATAAAGAAAAAAAATTGCTACATATTAAAAACAGGTCCACATATTGATTTTACTCACAATGTTTATGTCATTCTTTATTCTCCTACCGAAATTTCTTGTGAATAATGTTGTTTTACCTTTTTTTCGACTGCCTTTTGTACTCACAGCTTTCTCCTCACCATCAAGTGTATACTTGTTCACAGTAACATTCTTTCTTTAATTTTTCCGTTAGTATTGTCATCTGAAGTCAACGCATGAGTGATATTTCCAACTACTGGTTCACATGAAATCACATGCATCTGTACTTCGAAAATCATGTTTATATATACAACATACATTGTGTGTGTGTGTGTGTGTGTGTGTGTGTGCGCGCGCGTGCGCGTGTGTGTGTGCAAACAGCAGTCACTTGTTGGGTCCTGCTGCAATCCTCTTTTGAGGCCACCACACCAATGAAAACACACACTGGATGAAGATTTATTATCCCCTTCCCATTTGAACGCACTCGTCTATCCCTTAAAGTTGAGAATTTTAACCAAAATGGATTTTGACGTATGCTCCACTGTCTTTCTAGAAACAACAGGGAGAGGGATACGATCAATTTTTGAATTATTGCATTTTACTGATATCAAAACGATCGTCACTCTGCAAGTAATAGGGGTCCAGAAAGCAAGCCTGAAGCAAAAGCGGTATTGCAAACTCTCCCCTTTCCGAGAATGATACAATGACGAAAGCTGCTTCTGCAAAAGGAATTGTCTCTTTTAAAATACCTTAATTTAACTAGGACTTATTTCAACGTTTGCTGCATTCTGTCTGGAATCAAAAGGCTTTCAGGCCCCGATTTTATCATCACTTCTAGTTTTACATGTCCTGCCTTAACCTGCTAGTCTGAAGCTTGTGGAGCAGTGTCCGGTGTCTCTTGCTTGGAATTTTCTGAATTATTCATCCATTCTTGTAGATATTTTTTTCTAGTTTCAAGTCATCTTGATGGTGTCTGCTACATGACATTTCTGCCTTTTGATTTTAAAAACAAAGTCTAGTCCACCATCTTAATCACAGTTCTTAGGGTTCCTCTTCACTGGGTGCCTTTAACAAAAAAATTTTTTTTTTTTTTTTTTTGATGGTGACACTAATCACATAAGCAGGAATTCGTTTCCCCCCTTTTTTTTTTTGCTCAGACCATAGGGGAGAGGGCTTGGTGGCGCTCTTACTCCGTTTATTTGTTTCTGCAAACAGTGAGGCTGGCTAGGTTTCGTACGTTGTCTGGCACAGCAGGTCTAGTGTCTTCATTGTCTTTTCTAATCAGGGTTCCTACAGACTCCCAAGAACAAAATTCAAGGAGTTTTCAAGTTTTCCAGGAGCGTTATTTCAAGGCAACAGGTGGCACGAAAATATGTATTTTCTATTTTATGTTTTAAAAAAAAATGGAAAAAAAAAAAAAATATTTGGGCAATTTCAAAGCTCCTGTGTGATTTGGGGACCACAAATGGGGTCAAAATGAAAAATGAAAAAAAAGTTCACGACAAGAACTGTATTTGTATCATAGCAGATATGTTAGGCACTTGAAACATGACTTTTCTTGTTTTGCTGAGGTATAGTATAGTAATACAATTACAAAAGGATTTTTATATATTGTTTTGCTGAGCTATAGTAATGCAATTACAAAAGGATTTTTATATATCTAAAGTGCTTTTTTTTTTTCAATAATTTTTTTCCATGGTAGCCATCAGGCTTTGCGTTTCATTGCTTTTGAATTATTCCAATACAAACAGCAAATGATATGCACTGTTTTGACTATAAATAAAATATAATCGCATGCAGAAATCATTTCTGATCAAAAGAAAAAAAAATTACCATGCTAGCTAGTCTGAATCCACAGACATCAACCATTGTCGAAAAAGTGATTTTGAGAAAATAGCATTTGAAAATAAAGAAGTTAAGCAATTTTCACACACACCTCCTTCAAATAGTCATTTTTTACTAAGAAAAATGTGAAAATAGACAAAATGAACACCACAGATGGTTTCAGCAGACTTTTGAGCATAAAAACACATAAAATCCAAAACATGATTTTTGAAAGAAAATGGTCGAATTTTCATGCCACCTCTCCCCTGAAGGCTATACTGCTGTGTAAAATTGAAAAAAGAAATGGCAGTTTGATTTTTCTGCGTTCAGGTTATGAAAAAATTATTTTTTAAAACAAATTTTTACAAACATCGTCGCGCAAGGGAGATAATTTGTAACGTCAACAATTTTTTTTGATGAAGTTACAAATTATCTCCTTGGTAAAATCGCAGACAATCCAGGATCGCGACCATGTTTCTGAAAATTTGTTTTAACAAAGTTTTTCATTAACCTGAACGCAGAATAATCAAACTGCCATTTCTTTTTGCTACATTAGAAATTTTTTGAGCCAACTGCTTGATTTTCAAAGGTTTTCAAGGAGGTTTGGTCAACAGAACCACATTTTATTGATTTTCAAGGGTTTTCAAGGTCTTGAAATTCCCTGTCAGAATTCAAGGAGTTTTAAGGAGCATACGAACTTGGTTCTTTTCCCCGTTTTGAAGTCATTGCCCTGGATTTGGGATCTCAGCTGCTGGTTTTTTCGTTTGACATTCTCCTTAAGAAAAATGATCAGTTCAGTGTCCACCCCCTTGCTGACAATACCTGGGAAACTTTGACGCAACCAAAGCAAGAATTACTTTACTGCAAAACAGTCTACGAGACTGCTTTAAGTAGCCAATGACACCGAGTTCAGCCAACAGAAGATAAAGTTGCCATGTCTACAAACTGTTTCGGCAGGCAACTTCTGACTTGCTTGTGTTGAAGTACTCCCACCACTGATCAACATCATGAAATAATTAATACTGAATAGAAAGTTTACCAAAAATGTCCAGGAATGGATGAGAAACCACATTCTTTACTTATCTGATTCAATGTAAAGGTGGAGTAAACAAGTGGAAAAGACAAAGAGTAGCACCACACATCCATTCCTGTGTAAAGATCATACATGAATGATGAGTTTGCACTTCCCCTGGCACGACCCAGAATACTGACAGAATTCTAGAAGGCAAAATGTTTTTGTTCACAAAAAAACCTTCAGAGAAGCACTGAAGATGGTCCATGCTGAGTCATCCTCAGGCAACCCACCAGAGAAGACACTGCACTGAGCACTGCAAATTCACAATGGGCCCTATTCTGACCCAACATACACAGGACACCACCAAAGAAGCTTCCCAATGCTGCAAGAATGTGTTGACGCAGCACGAGTCTCCCCACTGTGGACAGCGTTCAGCAGATTCAGAGTAACTCAGTGTGTGGGAACAGATCCCTACGCTGAAGCCTTGTGGTTAAAGGCTGTAGTCTGAGCTGCTGCCTTACACACTGCAGGAAGTTAACATGTCAATACTTTGCAAGAGATGTGGTGACATTTCCATGGTCATTCTTTTCATCCAGCTTCTCTTACACTCTCTCTCTTGTGCTCACAAGCAAACAACACAACAAAATGTCTACAACTGTTTAACTTTTTTTTTTTATTAGACTTACCGTAAAAAAAATTAAATGCAACTGTCTCACACACACTTTTTCCAAAATGAAACGAGTCAAGCAAACCAAATTAGGCGCTGCACAAATGTCTGTTACAATGGTGGTGTAACTTATGCAACAAAATTTGCAAAACAGAAACCATTCATGCATAATGTATAACCTACAGAAACCTTAATGTAACATCTTTTGCTAACAGACACTTCGACAAATATTCACATGTGAAAATGAAACTACACTGCAGCTGATATCACATGCAGCAACAGTGCGTTTTGTCCATCAATGTAATGCCCCTCCAAAATGGTTTTGCAAATAACAGCATTTACATTGCAGCAACTGAGCAAAGCATTACATCACTATTTCCCAAGTACACCTGATTCAGCGTAAGATCAGGAATTTTATGATTGATGTAGATAAAATATAAAAACAGAAATGTCCCCCCCCCCCCCCCCCCCCCCCCCCTTCCAAACCACTTTTTCATTAACTCCTAGATATTAAGGTTAAAACTCTATCCACTGATGCGGGTGGTATGAAACGACAGCAGGGAACTGGGTCTGGATATCCAGAGAATCACATCACAGGAGTTCCTCTACACACACACACACTGACATGCACTCTCTCTTCAGTCCTCTCCTCCAGCTGGGGGAGGGGCCTCTGGAGCTTCCTGCTTGGCCGCTCCGCTCATGGCAGCGTCCATCTTCTTTGTGCCAGACACAATGTCATCGATGCGCAGCAGCAGCAAAATGGCCGTCTGGTCAAAAAAAAAAAAAAAAAACAAAGATCTGAGCATCTTGTTTGCAGAGTTAAAAGAGTACGAAAAAAGCGGCACAGTACCATTCACACTCTATGCAGACCTATTCCTACAAGTCCGTCATTGCTGGTCAATATCTCGCGCATTCGAAACTGGGTAAAAAATGACATGACTGGTCTGTCTTCACATAAAAACAAAGACAATGGCCCAGACAGGGAGAGGACGGACAAACAGGGGACAGAAGAATTTCTTAGAAATTCATGCCCATGCTCATGCTGTCACGCCTCAACAATACTTCCGCATCTGCTATTTGATATGACAAGTTGCTTTGTTAACATCGCAATTCGCATCTGCTATTTCATATGACCAGTTGATTTGTTAACATCGTAATCCGCATCTGCTATTTGATATGACCAGTCGCTTTGTTAACATCGCAACCTCCCTCCCTTGTTAACTTTATTTTTGCTTTTAATCCAGGCAACTTCATTTTAAAGTGCTGGCAAATCAAAGTGTGTTTTTTAGTAATGTAGACAAGAGAAGTGTGTGACATACACACAAGTTGTGCTTCTCACCTGAATAACAGTAACCATGCAGTGCTTGTCTATGTATATCCCCAAGTTAGAAGCTTCTGACATGCTCATATGTGTAACCCACCATTTGCGGTTTCTACACCACTCTTCTTACTGAATGTAGAATTTGGCAAATACGGTAAATATTCTTCCAAATATTACCAAAGACAAAATTTCAGAGGGAAAATTCTGGCTTTCATGCATATGAATTGACTTTCGCAAAAATAAATTTGGTGGAATTGCAGATCTTGTGATGAAGCAACTTCAATCTGAACATGAAAATTGCAGACAGGTGAAGATTTTTTTTAAACAGCCTGAAAAAAGTGAGATAATGTTTGACTGGGCATTTCTGGTGGAAATTTGATAAATTTGTGCAGTTATGTAGGCCATAAGCACCAATAACAATGACTTTATCAAGTTTGAAATTTCTCAGATGTAAGCGCCGAATACAGATCGATTTACAGAATTATATGGTCAGACCACAGTGAGGGGCTGACTGCCAGAACCCAGTATCTCACTTACATAGATGTATACGAGATACTGGGTTCTGGCAGTCAACCCTCGTGTGTGCAAACGTTAAAAAAAGCAAGCAAACTTACCAAAAACTCCCAACTATTCTGATCTATATTTTGATAATTTCCAGCCACAGTATTTTACAGAACTGTTTTTCACCGTTTGGCTTCAAATTCTTTTTTTTTTTTTTTTCAAAAATCAGTAACCAAGCCATATCATAACAGACAGACCGATTTTAGTACAATATTATTTCCCTTTTACCGTCTATAAACATTGTTTGTGTCAATCTGTACTTCCATCTTATGCTGATTTGTAAAAAATCTTTTATTTTTTAGCTGTTTTACTTCAGTTCTGGTCGCCAGTGAGGCTGGAACATAGGCAGACTGTGTTTCATGCTTGAATAAAATGACAATTTTTGACCGACACCTGAAATCAGTGTCACATTCTCAAAACTTTCAGTTCTCAACATGTAAATCTGATAGGCTCCAATGGCACCGAGAGAGATGAGCTTTGCACACATGATGGAGCATAGTCAAATAGGGGTTCACCTGTAAACACTTTACTCACCTCAATGGCGGTTTTGTAAACTTGCAGTTTGACCGACAGGGGTTCCCATACACCAAACTCCGACATGTCCACAATGTTGCCTGTATGTCCATCAATACCCCAGGTATTCTTCTGACCCTGAGCATGCTTTGCCTGTAGACAACATAACTGTTCCAGTTCAGTGCAATTCCTATTTTTCCCCCTTTCATAAATAAGAGTTCAACAAAAAACGCTGTAACAGAAAACAAACACATGAACATGGAACAAAAGATATAAGGAATACAGCTTAAATGCAAAACATTGAGTGGAACAGTGCTCATGCAAACCTTCTAACCAAAAAACAAAACAAAACAAAACAAAAAAAATCAAAAGATTTTTCTATGGAGTTTTAATATAAAATTCAAGGATTATCACACAGAAAAATACATATATACCTTCATGCATACTTCGGTTGTTCATACTGTCACTTCAGCAGAATTGCAGGTCCACAGAGGACAAAAGCAATGCAAGCAATTTTGGCAGACACAAACTGGCCTAAAATTTCTTATGTTAACCCCGCCCCCCTCCTCTCTCTCTCTCTCAAATGTCAAGATGATCAGAAGACACAGAGCGCTCAAAGAATCTGAACTGTGTGACTTGTAACCCACAGGCATGCACACAGAGGTTTACCCACCCTGAGGGCAGTGAGGGTCCTGATGGTGTTGGCCCCACAGTTCTGGATCAGGGTTCTGGGCAGGACCTCCAGGGCCCGGGAGATGGCGCGGTATGGCCACTGGTGCACCCCCGTGATCGACTTGGCCTTCTCGTTCAATGCCTGGCGACATGCACGTCACAAGCTCATCAACATGGCTTCAACATGATGCACTGCTTTTACAGGTTCCCTATTACACACAACAAGGAAATTGAGAAACAACCACAGGGAACTGTTTACCTTTCAATTAATATGATACCAGAGATCTTGCCTCGTACTTATGTGTTGCAACCAAGCAAATGTTCCTAGAAAAATGAGTATATCCACTAACCCACCCCAATGCCTTTTATATGCATGGATAGCATAAACTGCAAAAAAAAAAAAACGACGACCCTGTCCTCTTGTACAGTGATAATCATACCCTGCAATGAAAAACCCCCTCCTGGTGGTATCAGTACAGTCCTAGATAAGAAAGACAGTCCCTAACCAGTCTCCTGCAATGGATGGACATATATATATATAGAGAGAGAGAAACACACGCGCACTCTGGAAAATCTGAATATGATTCAATGGGAACATGGGTGTTCAATTACAGACCAACTACACTCCAATCAGTGACAAGAACCTTCTTCCTTTTCTTTTTTAATATATGCATGCGAAAGGGTTCCACAACCAGTGTGTACAGGAGCAAACACAGCAAAAAAATTTTCAAACCATCCTTACCTGTGCCAGTGCCATTTCGGCTGCTCCACCCACCGGGGCAGAGGTAAGGGTCAATCATGACGTTGCGGGCCACGTTCATGGCATCCTGCAAGTTGCGCTCCACCTCATGAAGGATGTCTTTGCTGGCTCCTCGCAGCAGGATGGTGCAGGCCTTGGGGCTCTTGCAGTCCACCAGGAAGGTGAAGTAGCTGCTCACAGCATGATTAAACACTTTGTTCAACTGTATTCAAGTATGCTCAACACCACCATACTCAGGACATCATGTACACAAAACCTGAGAGGTCCATACTCTCTGTCTGTACAAGTCTCTATCTGGGTGAACGGCATAACCCGAAATACATGTCACACCAAATGATCAACATGTGAACACAACCAAAAAAAACTCTCTGGTCAACATCTCTCACATTTAGAGTAACAAATGCCAAAGTGCTCTCTCTGTACTATGCATTTTAGTAACTGCAGATTTTTGCAAGAAAAAAAATTTAATTATCTATGATATTCCTACCTTTTTATAAATATACTCACACTTGTACAACACTTATTCTTAGAATTATTCAGCTGTGTTCGTAACCTAGTATTTTTCAATCAGAGATAACCGGCTCTTATTCTGTTTCTTTTGGGGATGACAAGCCGCAAATTTTCTCTCAAGTCACATGAAGTAATGAAGTATGCCTCTATCTTTCAGCTGCCATAACTGATTGTTTCTCACTAGGGCAAACACAAAGCTGGTGAAGAAAAGACACTGGGCGACTTTGGCCATTCTATCTTGTTATGGAAGTTGAGTCGAAATACCAGTAAGAAATGAACAAAAAGTGTCACAGTGTCATGTGCCTCTTGATGTAAAGACAACAATTTGCAGACCCCTGTAAATGGAAGGCGTGACAATGGTAGCTGTGAAAGTTGGCTCTCCCTGCAGCACATTATTTTCCAGCAGGCTTCATCATAACCACGGCAAAAAAGGCCGGAATTCCAGCTCTTGGAATACTCACAAGCCCCAGGGAGAGACAGACCACTTATGTTTATTATTCCACTCAGCATGGCCTTCAGAACACGTCATTATTGCCTTTATATCAAGTGTACTGCAAATGCTCTTCTACGATTCATCACCGTTTTGTCTTCTTCTTATGCTGCTTGCAACAATTTCCATATTAAGCATGTTCAAGAATTGTTTATATTAATCAGCATTTTTTTTTTTTAAAAACATATTTACAGTTAGATGATGCCATGAAATTTCACAAAAATTTACAAGGAAGCAAAACTTTCACTTACTCATCACCAATCTTGCGCACTTCAAACAAGCCACAGCCAGTGCCGATGTCCTCTTCTTTCAGTTCATCTGTCCTGTTGGCAATGGTAGCTCCACAGGCTCTGTTACCAAAGTACAACACTAATAGTAATACACACTTTATCTTTTCGGCACAAAACAGAACACTAACAGTAATACACACTTTGCTCTATCTTTTCTGCACAAAAGAGAGCACTAACAGCACTACACATTTTACTCTACCTTTTCTGTCATTACACATTACAGAAAGCCCACATATACTATCTTGTGTACAGACAAGGTGTGCAACGTGAGGGCACCAACAGCTGGGATGATGGTCACCTTCTCCAGATACCAACACAATCCAGGTACAACGCTGAAAGTCAAAACATCAGATGACAGACAGGCCAAATACAAATAAATAAACAATACAAAATATTACACAATACAAAGTATTGTAAAGTAACACTGGTTTTATGAACAATACAAAACGCACATACATTTTTGACAAATTTTCTTCAGACATTACAAACAGTAAACAAAAATGCCCAAGACAGTAACTCACTGAAAGCAGTCAGCATGAGAATGACAGTGTCTGAAAAGTGAAGGGAGAGCGAGTGAAATTCAACAACATGCAAAGGATTATAAACATACTCCCAGTTTATCTTGAATACGACCGAGATATTCCATAAAGAGGAAAAACCATTTGGGGTTTGTTATAGCCGTTTGTAACAGCTATTCTGGTAAACATCGGCCATCATCTCTGACCCTAATGAACATACCTACAGATTTTCAGAAAGATCGGCCAAGTACTTCTGAGATTTTCCATAAATAAGAAAACCGTTATAGCAATTAGTAACGGCTACAACGGTAAAATAAACATCGAGCATCATCCGTGAACCATGATAAACACGTCTACAAAATTTCAGAAAGATCGGCCTAGTACTTTCTGAGATATGTCATAAAGAAGAAAAACCATTATGGGTTGTTACTGCCGTTAGTAACGGCTATAACAGTAAAATAAAACATTAGGCATCATCCATGACCCATAATGAACATACCTACAAATTTTCAGAAAGAACGGCCAGTAGTTTTGTGTCTGGAGTGAGTGGGAGCATATTTGGACCACGGATGGACACATAGACACACACATACACACAGACAGCATTTCTTCATTCCCACTGTAAAGTACTCCCTGTTCTGTAAGAACAGAGAGTACAAAAACAGATGATAGGAAGGAGGAGAATGGGAATGAGAGGAAATCCATGGAAGACAGGAGTGTGAGAACTGAGCTGGGTGTGTGCGTTTGTGTTTGTGTTTGTGTTGTGTGTGTGTGCGTGTGTGTGTGTATGAGCGCGTGCATGTGCGTGTGTCCAAGTGTACATACACTTCATTTTCTTCATCAGACAACAGTTTGTCTCCCTTTACATGATACTTGTGGTCTCAGAATAACCCTTACGCACGACAGTACAACACTCAAAAAAAAAGAAAGAGCTGCCGGTGCTGGAAGGCATGACTTTCTCGGAACTGCATCTGTCCTCAGTCATTCAACACCTCCACTAATGTGGAAAGACAGCATGGACCTTAAAGCGCTCTCACTTTGTAACAAACTGAACGTTATATCATCAAACAATGCCTAATAAAAACAAACAGCTCACAATTTGTAACAAACTGAACATTATATCATCAAACAATGCCTAATAAAACAAACTTGAAACAGAAGAAAATCAGATGGACCAGCCACTTGACAGTTCTCCAAATGTATGCAAGTAATTTATAATCTTACTTGATGAGACAAGAAAATGAGATAATAAACCAGCCACTTGACAATCCTCCTAATGTAAGTAATTCATCATTTATCTTGATGAGACAGAAGAAAAAAATCGATGAACCAGCCACTTGACAATCCTCAAAATGTAAGCAAATAATTCATAATCTTACTTGATGACATTAAGAAGACACCAAGGACAAGAGGGACATGATGAAGGTTTAAAACCCCGTCCCTGTGTGTACTCAAAACAGTGCCCGCTCACCTGGCGATACGGTTGTTGTCCGTCTTGCGGACACGGCGAATCACGGAGATGCTGCTTTGACGAGGAAATGCTGTGCCAGGTCAGACACCCCTTTCTCCGTGATGACCAGGTCAGGCTTGACTGCCATCACCTCGTCACACACTTCTTGATGTACTCCTCCTCCATCTGCAGGATCTTGCTGTCAACAATCACGTTGCCATCATCACGCTCCTCCCTCTTCAGACTATATTTTTCAATTCTTTTTCTTTTTTTTTTTTCCCCATCCGGCTACTTCTCCTTATCAAGGATTAAGAAAAAAAAAAAGGGGGATACACAACACACCTGCAATCCATGTAGATACAGTCTGGATTTTTTCCCCATCAGCTACCCCTCTTCAGGACATGCGGTACCAGAATATAACAATCATGCCTAGATGATAGCTGACCCTCAGCTATTACAGGCTCAAATATAACAATTTCTCCTAGATGATAGCTACACCTCTTCAGACATGACATTGTCACGGAAAAAAAAAACAACATTGTCACAAAAAACAACAACAACAAACCAAAAAAACAAAAAAGCAAACAACAGAAAAACCCAATCACATCTAGCTGAAAACTGATCCTCCAGAATTTAAAGTTTCAACACATTTTCCTCAGGTACACTTCTTCAGACCTGATGTTATCAGAAAAGAAAAAAAAAATCATCTAGCTGAAGACTGTTCCTTAAGAATGGAAGTTTTTACATATCTGTGCAGTTTCAACACCACACTTCTTTACTTTACACTGATCAATACGCCGCTTGACAAAGGCAAGTGAGTATACTATATCACTCTGTAATTTTCAAACACCAACTGTTTGAATCAAGAATCAAGAGACCAGGATATATGGAAGAAGAAAAACCATTTCATTTCCATTTTCTGTGCAGTTTCTTCTTTATTGCTGGTTTTATCGTTCACCAAAAAATGTCTCGTCAACAAAAAAAATGTCTCAAACGACTTAGCCAAAGCATCATTTATGTTTGAGTGTTATACCAAACAAAGATTAAGAACTGAAAAACAAAATCTGTAATATCATTTTTTATCATGCAGCCTGCACACCTGTGGCCATACATCAACACTTCAGCCCGTCGTGAAGTCGCATCACAAAATGATGGAAACGCTCCTGCTCTCACAAGTGTCGAAATCGAAGAACAAAGAAAAGAATACCTGGTTTTGCGCTCCTTTACCGAAGTTTTATACCATTTTCAAACAGTTGTTCATGAAAACCCAGTGAAATATATGGAATGATTTAAAACACAAAAACATAATCTAACTGCACCAAACTTTGTTATATGACAGTTTTCAATACCAATACAATCTAAATGTTTTCATTACGACTCATTTTTTCTTAAATGTGAAGAACAACCTACTTTGGAACTGGTTAGTAATATACCGACAGGTCTTGTATTATCCTTGCCATTCAAGATGCTATAAATTCATATATGCGCAGTGTTGCGCTTGATATTAAGGTACTCTATATCCTCACTATTTTCATGTGAATATATAAGTAAATGAAAACTTACGTGAAGTCTTCCTCTTTCGTAATTTCAATGTTGGTCTGCAAACAAATTTGAAATATCCAGTATTAGAGCAGTGTAAACATAAAACTGTCTGAGAGCTGCTCACAAAGATCTTTTTAACCAATGGGGCAGTATAACTTTCCTTCTATCCCCAATCACAATTCTCACAATTATTTCAAGCATCCCTATTTCCCTCCAACAAACTATAGCAAGGCAGGACCCTCCTCTCCCCCCCTCCCCCATTAAAAAAAAATGTCCTGACACGCTGGCAAAATATGTAATACACTACTGACAGGCAAAAGAATATTTTGTTGACATTTTTAAGTGTTCTTTCTTTCCTTTTTTTTTTTTTTAATTAAATCATCGGGTTTCCACAGATGTTAAACATTTGTATCAATGAAAAAAATAAATCCAAGGTGAAACTTTCATTCTTTTCTAAACAATATTCACTTGACAGTAAAACAAAGATCTTCAAACAGTTATACCAGCAACAACAACCATAACAATAAAATCAACTCACAGCACTTTCTCCCTTTTTGTACTCCAAGTTGCAGTCCAAAAGCAAAATGCGAGGATTCTCAATGCGCCTGGGGAAAAAAAAAAATCATACAGTAAGCACAGCAGTCAACCTTCTAGGAGTCAGAATTTAGGAACATGGGGGGGAAGGGGATGGGGTAGACTGAACAGGGGTGGGTGGGGGGGGGGGGGGGGGGGGGGGGGCACTTAGGTTTACAACTGAAAGCATTTTTAACCCCATATGAAAGGTTTCAAAAAAAAAAAAAAAGCATTTTCCACACACATAGCTGCCAACATCCATACATCACATTGGGCTTTATTCTGCCATAGTTTATCATCCCTTTCCAAAACGACCCGCTAAATCCCACTTTTTTTTGGACAAAAATTTTGAAAATTGTGGATTTGTTCACTTGAATCAGGATTTCATTCATGAGAATCTATCTATCCGACTCCATGTCCTGTCACAGATCAGTGGAATGATTATTTCCTTGGAAATCCGTTTTTTTTTAACCCTCAAGACTTGAGAATCATAACAAGGACAGATATACTACTTTCATGTATTTCAGATCAATTTTCTGCAATGATACACACAAAAATGGTAAACCATGCTGTCTTTGGAACTTTTTTCTCCTTGCCTGATCAATCACAGATTAAGACAAAATAATGCAGGACTGTAAAGATTTCTTTGCTTTGATTAAAGCAGAGCGGAAAGTTCTGTGAACACACAGTGTAGGTACAGCGTTACAGAGCACCCAGAATTGCCAAGCCATCATATGCACAGTGTGGCATTTTGAAATTTTAAAAGTAGCATTCTAAATCTGAACTTAACATTTGTTAGCAACTGCAGTGTGGATTTTTTTGTATCTTTCGCTGGTTTCTTTATGAAAATGTTTCTGTGGCATCCTCAATGCCAGACCAGTCAAAAATCAGCAGCACTTCAGTGACGCTTTTCTTCACACATGACCTAAGGGCAGGTCCAATAAGATCAAAATCTCGCTAGTTTTTGCCTATATTTCCTTTAACTTGACCCACACAATAAAAAAAAGTCTGGACAGCAAAACCTATCAATAAGGTGGCAAAAATTGCGACCATCTTTAGCCATTTCTTCTGCTTTTTCTTCCTATTCTTACTACACTTGAGTCATTTTTTAAAACAAAAATAAACCTACAATCTAAAGAACTAATTTGTCTTGATTCCATATAAGCTGATGCTACATCCATGAAGTATTTCCCCACTGTCGTTTTTTCGAATAACATTTTGTCACAAAGTTTAGCAGCACTGCATCGTCAACGAGTTTGTAGCCAAAAGCGTAGTAGCACTTGGCAGCTCTGATTGCCACAAGTGTGTTCCAAGACTACAGTGCACATAGAGGAACCTTGAATTTTGTTCTTGTCTTCAATTCCTTCTCTCTTCTTGGGTCATTTTTTTTTCTCCGTAAAGGGCAAAAAGAACATGCTACAGATTTAGGTACAAAACACAAAACAATTTCTACAATTGTGGAGTTGGTCAGTGAAAATAAGGTGTCCTCACAAAGAGTTCAGAAGAACGAAAGTTCTCAAACATCATTCCAACTCCTGCCAGTGCTAGGCTCAGTTACTACCCAGTTCCATGCTTGTTTGTCACTCACCTTTTCATTTTGGGGTGGACCATGCTTGTTTGTCACTCACCTTTTCATTTTGGGGTGGACGACATCCTTGTTGACCATGATTCCCTTCAGCACTTCAGACTCTTCTATCGTGGCACCGGGGATCTGACAACACAGTCACAATGAAACAAATCATCCGAACTGGCACTTCAAATCGCATGGCAAGGTTCATTCACACAACACAGTCACAATGAAACAAATCATCCGAAACTGGCACTTCAATCGCATGGTATGGTTCATTCACACAACACAGTCACAATGAAACAAATCATCCGAACTGGCACTTCAATCGCATGGCAAGGTTCATTCACACAACACACAGTCACAATGCCAAATCATCCAAAACTGGCACTTCAATCACATAACAACGTTCATTCACACAACACAGTCACAATGAAACAAATCATCCGAACTGGCACTTCAATCGCATAACACAAGTTTCATTCACACAACACAGTCACAATGAAACAAAAATCATCCGAACTGGCACTTCAATCACATGGTAAAGTTCATTCACACAACACAGTCACAATGCCAAAAATCATCCCACTTAACTGGCACTTCAATCACATAACAACGTTCATTCACACAACACAGTCACAATGAAACAAATCATCCGAACTGGCACTTCAATCGCATGGCAAGGTTCATTCACACAACACAGTCACAATGAAACAAATCATCCGAAACTGGCACTTCAATCACATGGCAAGGTCATTCATTCGCAAAACACAGTCACAATGAAACAAATCATCCAAACTGGCACTTCAATCACATGGCAAGGTTCATTCACGCAAAATAACACAGTCACAATGAAACAAATCATACCGAACTGGCACTTCACATCACATGGCAAGGGTTCATTCAAAGGCAGAACAGATTTCAAGGGACCCTTCAGAGACGTACCAAAGGTACTTTTTTTTTTTTTAAACAAAGAAACCAACAGAGAAAGCTTATTTATTCAAGCAGCAGGATAGAAAATAATGAAGGAATACCTCAAAAGCACATTTCTAGACTATCTGAAGTGCAGCTTTCAAACTTACTTCCCACTGAATTTCTTCACCTTTGCATATTTTACCTCCACTACGTAGGGCAATGGTTCATTTTTACATTCATGTTCAACCGTTATAAAATTCCTTCGTGAAAAAAAGATGTCATTAACTCACAAACCCTGAAAGCTACTGTTTAAGAAAGCTTCCTCAAAGAAAAAGGAATTCTTCAACTTATCAAGGGTATTTAAGGACATTAAATAAGAATTAATAACAAGCAGCATAACCTACTGTCAAATGACATGTTCTTTTTTCCTAATAAGCATGTGACCTGTCCTGCACAGATGCACACCAAGGATCAGCTTACATTCGTTTATGGTGTATGTATTGCTGTTTATGTATGCGTAGATGCACCCATGCGCGCTCATACATACATATATACATCTTAACTCGCCATCAAAAATGATTTGAAAAAAAAAGGGAAAAGGATTAAAAAAAGAAAAAGGAAGGGCTTTATCTCCATGACGAAAGAATACAAATTTCCCATGTAGTGCATACCCGACATTCAGTGGCATCCACCCTAACTGGCTCAAAGACATAGATGAGTGGGTGTGGAGGCCAAAACCTTTGCCCTTGACTTTTCTTGGTAACAGCTTAACAACAAAATAATCTACCAGAATATCTACAATAAATTCAAACACAAATACGCACAGTGCACATGCATGCACACACACATACTCTGGAACTAGAACAACATCCCAAAGTACTCACATTGCTCAAAGTGTTTGTGGCCCTTCTAACCAAATTTCACAAGCACTCAGAGACAAACATTTAAAGTGTATTTTAATGGTAGGTCTATCCTAAAATTTTGCTAACAAAAAACAGAAAATTTCTTAAGACATACCTTATATCAGCTTCAAAGACATGTTTATCAACACTGACCAAACAGAAAAAAAAAAAAAAAGCGAACAGTACAATGCACATACACACGAAGAGCAAATAAAATACATATATCAGTCAGACACCAATACACATACATGCATACTCAGCAGAAAATGGGGGAATGCAGAACAGATCCCAAAATTTCACGAGGTACAGATATTTTCAAGACCACCAGAATCCTATTCTATCATAATGGTATGATTGTAACTGAATAGATATCACTGAAATGGGGAGTTTGTGTTATACTCCCTGTTTGGCTAAGTATACTTACCATGTCAGACCATAGCATTAAACGGCTGTCAGTCAGCTCCGTCAGGCCGAAGTTTTGTGGCCAATGCAGTAATAAGATAGTCACGTGACGCCCACCATACTTCCGCCTACGGAAGATGCCGAAGTTCGTGTACTGTACGTCATTCAATGAGGCCTGCGCGCAAGGCAAACCCCAGGGAACTTTGGGCGGGTAGAGGGGAGGTAGGGCGGGGCATTAGAGTCTGACATGGTAAGTATACTTAGCCAAACAGGGAGTATAACACAAACTCCCCATTTTGGCGTCATACGTATACTATACCATGTCAGACCATAGCAGAATTTAAAGTAAATAGGAGGAGGGCCCGAGCGCCCTAATGGTTCCTGGGGTAGACCGATATGGCTGCATTGGCCGCCACAAATGAAATCCCTTTAGAACCATCAGCCCTGGTCATGCGGATGTCCCTTAAATAAAAGTTTATGAAAGGGTTCTCCGAACGCCAGTAGGGCTGCCCTCCAGGAGATGGCGCACGGGGACACAGAGTGCTGGAACGCTGAGGACGTGGCCAGCGCTCTGACCTCATGGGCTCGGGGTGACAGGGCTGGGAGGTCTTTGTACGCCTGGGCATAGGCAGATCTGATAGTATTGGATAGCCACCTAGAGATAGTGCCCGCCGATATGTCCTTCTTGTTGTTGGGGTTGATGGAGATAAGAAGGCGTCGCTGCGAGGAACGCCTGGGGCGGGGAACGCTCCCAGTAGTATCTGAGGCACCTAGAGGGGCACAGGTCCATGTCCCCACCCCGCTCGTTGCCTAAGATATCCGCTAGAGAGCGGATCAGGAGGGAAGGAGAGGGTGTGCCGGTTCCTGGTTCTTCGCTATAGGAACTCAGGAAGGAACTTAAGTGAGACCGAGCCGTCTCTGTGAAAAGGCGATGTCCCCCGAGGGTCCCCGCTGAGGGCATGAATCTCACTTCGCCTTCTGGCTGAGGCCAGGGAAGAGAAGGAAGGTGGTCTTGAAGGAGGAGGAGGTCAAAGGGAATGGAGCGGAGGGGCTCGAAAGGGGGTTTTCTGAGGGCGCTAACACCAGAAAGAGGTCCCACAAGGGGGCGCGCCTAGGGGATTGAGCTTCCCGTAGGGCAACCCCCCGTGATAGTTCTCTGAGTAGAAAGTCATTGTCGAAAGATGGGCCGCCGAGCTGTCGGATGGTGGTGCATACGGCCCGATCGGTAGCCCCGAATGGAGCTAGCCGAGAGTTTTAAGGAGGACGAAAGGGGGGATAGGAAATTGCCTAGCTGGATGTTGGAGGGGTGTAGGTAGGGGACCCGAGTTAGCCGTGCACCACGTGACCCATCTCTCTCCATCTGTAATTTATAGAGGGACTCTGTGCTAGCCCTACGAGAGGCCGAGGCCAAGTCTCGTAGTAGTCCCTGCGATGCTCCCGCTTCTGTCAGGGTCTCTAGGACAGACCGGGGGTCTGTCGGCGGGGGGCGGCGGGGACCGGTGGTCGCAATTTGCTGGCATAGAAGCCAAGCGTGTAGGCGAAGCATCTGGGGATTGGAGTGAGGGAGGCCCCCGAGCGAGGTTGTCTGAGCAAGTCCCACCGAGGGGCTAGCTGGAGAGGGGGGGAACGTGAGTTAGGGACCTGAGGTCCGGGAACCACGACTGAGTCGGCCACCATGGGGTTATGAGAGGATGAGTTTGGGTCTCTCCAGCCTGGCCTTCCTGATCACTTTGTGAAGTATGGGGAAGGGGGGAAAGGCGTAGGCGACAAGTCCCGTCCAGGGGAGGGAGAGCGCGCGATCGACGCGTACGCTCGGGGGTCCCGGGACTGGAGAGACATACATGGGGAGAGTCGATGGTTGAACCGTGTCGTCGCAAATAGTACCGACGTGTTGTCCGTGAGGAGGAGAACCAGTCGGTGCGAGATTAGATGCTGGAAGTGGAGGAGGGCCAGTCTGACCGCTTCCAACTCTAATATGTTGATGTGGAGGCGAGCCATCTGTGTGTCCCACATCCCCGAGGCATGACTGTCCCCCAAGTGGGCCCCCCAGCCCGAGTTGGAGGCGTCCGTGTATAGCTCGAGGGACTGAGTTGGGAGAGAGATCGGAACGCCGGTGGTCAGGGTGGACGGATTGAGCCATTCCTCCGTGGCGCCCCGAGAACCAGGGGGCCGAGGGGAATGGTCAGGTCCCCAGCGGTCCGAGGTCTGGGACCAACGACGACGGAACTCCCTCTGCAGCTGGCGTTTGGGGACCCCCACCCAGCGGAATGAGGGCAGAAAGGGACTCCATCATCCCTAAGAGGGAGGACAGAGTTCTGGCCGAGGTGTGCGAGGCTTCTCGGAGGCGCACGATGAGGTCCACAATCCGGGCGGACCTCTCCGGGGTCGGGGCGACCTTCATGGTAATCGTGTCGAAAACTCATGCCCAGGAAAGAGAACCTCTCTGACTGGGAATAAGTTCGCACTTGAGGGGGTTGGTTACAAACCCCAAGGTGGAACAAAGGCTGAGGAGGCGGGTGGTGTGTGGGCCTGGCACTGAGCCTGGGGAGGAGGCTAGGACAAGCCAGTCGTCGAGGTAAACCAGGAGGCGCGAATGTCCTCCTGCCTGGCCAGGGCGGCCATCTCCTTGACAACCTTCGTGAAGAGGAAGGGTGCCAGGGAGAGGCCAAAGGGGAGAGCTTTGAACTGGAACACCCGAGCTTGCCAGACGAACCGGGAGGTAACGTCTGTGCGCCGGGTGGATAAGGATCTGGAAATACGCATCTTTCAGATCTATATGGAGGTCGCCCCAATCTAAATGGTGAATGGAGTCTCTGATCTGGAAGGGGGTGTCCATCTTGAACTTGGTATGTCTTAGGAACTTGTTGAGGGGAGAAAGGGTCGAGGATGGGCCTCCATCCCCCCGAAGGTTTTGGGGATCACGAACAGTGGGAGTAAAACCCGGGGTTGGGCTGGAAAACTTCTGCGATGGCCCCCTTCTGTAGGAGTTCGAGGACTTCCAGGCGGAGGGCCTCCGCCTGGGCAGGTGGGGGGGGTCGCTGGGGGACGGAGGAGGAAAACGCATGAGAGGGGAGGGCGACCGTGCGCCCAGGGTAGGCGAAACCCCGTCCTGAAGCACCGACACTACCCAGGGGCTGAGGCCCATACGTCGCCACTGGCGGGGCATGCCGGGAGAGGTTGCCCGCCAGGGGAGCCGATGGTCCCGGGGGGAAGGGGTACAGTGGGCCGGTGTCTTGCTGGGCAGGTTGTGTGCCAGTTCCATGCCCCCTACGGGAGTGTCCTCCAGTCACTGCGGGGCCGTGCTTGCTGGCCGAAACGAAAATTCTGGCGAGGTTTTGGTTTAGGCCTCTGCGAGTTAAGTGGGCGCTTGGCCGGGCCCGGCGGTGTGAAATGCGGCTTGACGGGGGTACGGAGTGGGCCTGTTGGCCCTGGGGTAAGAGACCGAAAGGGGGGGTTGGAAGGGCGTGGCTGAGGCCGGGGGGCGAAGGACGCCGCCTGCTGCGCGTTCCTCGAGAGAGAGAGACATAGCCGAGGTGGAGTACTCGCCAAAGAGCGAGTGATCCTGGCCCGGGACACATCGTAGGGATGCCCTGAGTGCCGGGAGAGTGAGGAGCGTGCAAGCACCGCGTCTCTAGCCACAAGCAGACAATTAAAATGGGTTGTTGCTGCGCTGTCCGCCGCAGCCGACAAGTGATGCGATATCCTGTTGTGGACTAGGTGTCGCATGAAGGGGATCGCTGAACAAGCGAGCGAGTTCGTCCTGGTGGGGTTCGGAGTTGTGTATCCGAAGGCCCTGGGACGGCGCCGTCATCCCCCAGGCCAGAGTACCTCCGCCTCTGCAAGAGCATGCTAAGGTAGGCATGCCCTGCAGTGGTGTGTAAGATGCCCATCCGGGCTACTCGGTCCCAGTCCTTTAAACGCCTAAAGGAGACAGTGGCGAAGTAGGGGGGGGGCCGGTTGGGTATCAGGCGACAATCCGATTGGGAGATGGCCCACTCCTGGTGGCCGATTGTCAGCAAAGAGGGAGGTAACAGGGTGCTTCCTGCGGGTCCCAAGTAGGGCGCCGAAAGGGGGCCGCATTGGGTGCCGGGGGAAGGTCTTGACCCGGCGTGTGGGGACGGGCGTCTGCACCCCTGGCGCGTTTCGCCGGACTCTCCCACAGTGAAGTGAGGGACTGAGGAGCTACAATCATGAGTCTTGAGTGTTGGGCTGGGGGCGGCCCAACGATCTCAGGAAAGGCCAAGATATCGGCAGAGGGAGGGGCGTCCCTCGACACCAAGTCCGGTCGAAAACGTTCAATGGTGTTGATGTCATAAAGTGATGAGAAGAGGTCCTCATCGTAGTCCTCCTCAGGCTGTGGGGAGTCTAATTCCTGGGAAGGGAGGTCTTCCTCAGGAGGCAAAGTGCGCGGGTGCGCGAGGGTCCCGCCCTGGTAGGTGGTGGGGTGGGTGGGGGGGGGGGGGAGGGCGGGACCCTCGTGGCTCTATACTCGGCAGACGGGCTAGGGTGGGAGAGCCCCGAGGGCACTGCCGATCGGACAGCGCCCGAGGTGGGGGAGAACCCCAGGTCGACCCAAGTCTGTGAGGTTGGGTGCCACAATCGACCAAATAGTTGTTCAGGTTGGGTGTGGGTATTAAGCCACTGGTCCCTCTCGGGGGCATAGAGCCACTGGTCCCCGGGGAGATAAGCGGGCTGTGGCGGCCCAGAGTACTGTGCAGGGACTCGCCGGGGACCGGGGTAACCTGGGGCAGGAGGGGGGGAAATAATAATCGACCGTAGTATGTGTCCCCCCCCCGGGAGCATGCCGGGCCCCAGAGGAATGGGGCAGGTTACCCGTGGTCCCGCTGGTAGATCCTCCCCCCGGAGGAACGGGACCGAGGACGTTGCCCAAGTGGGGGGCCGAGTAGGTCGGGGCCCCCAACGTCCTGAACCCCTAGGGGAACCTGCGACGGGCGAGCGGGGTTGGTCGGCCGTCTTTGTGTATGATCACAACCGGTGGATGCACTCGGTGTTCCCATACGCCCAGAGTTATGGACATGTGCATGGTCGTGCCAAGACGTGGCCATAACACGCATCCGGAGCTAAGGGGACGCTCCTCGTGCAGGGGTGTTGGCTGCAACTGTGCACGGAGGGGGAGAGCGTCGTGAGACGACGGCGAGTCCAGATGGGGGGGAAGAAGTGGACCCGCCTGTCTCATACATGCGAGTGACGGGTGGGGGTTCCAGCCCAAGGCCGTCACCCGTGCCTGTCCGCGGCCCGGCAAGGGTCCCGGGGGCCGGGGGTCGCGTGACTCGGCATAGTAAGGTGATGAGTGTGTAAGCGCAGGAAAGCTAGAAGGCAGGGTGGCTGGGGGGGCGAAGCGGACTCCCGCTGGGAAGTTTGGCTAGGGGGGGTCCTTAAGTGGGGCCTTGCCCTTAGATTTCCTGGGCATGTCGAATGAAAAGGCACTTAGCAATAGCCGCCGGTTGCCTTCTAGCTTTCGAACGCAACGGCGTGCGTGCGTCCGTCGGTCGGGTAGAGGAGGGAGATTCCCGCGTCCCCTCCGCGGGAGGGTCATCTCCAACTACCGCGGCCGTCCGTTCTCCCCAAGGAGAGAACGGTTTCGCTCGGGGTTGGAACCAACTCGTGGGTCCTCCGGGAAAGAGCGCGAACCCTGCACGTCAGAGTTGTTGCTCGACCCAGCCGAGTCCTTCACCATATTGGGCGATGGCGCCGAGCGAAACCGGAGCACACGATCGTAAGCGAGAGAAAGTCACGACGGTCGATCGAGGGGAATAACTAGGGCAATCGATCGACCGTGCGCACACAAAATAAAAATGAACAACGTACACAATGGAAAATAAGGAAAACAAGTCCGTACAGGGACACAAAGCGCAGCAGAAAAGGCGAAACTGCGCGTGAGAAGCGACCGTGACGTGGCGCAAAGTGCTGAGTAACGCCACGTGTAAATACCAGGACAACGGTCGATCGCGATCGTTGAGGACACGAAGGCGAGCGAGAAT
>JADBJO010000047.1:1307846-1339189 GCA_016801955.1 Conus betulinus | reverse complement strand
TGCTGCCATTGACTGCCCCAACTGCATGAACAAAGTAATAAAGATGGCACATGCTACTTTGGCAATCTGTATCTGGCTGGATGGTGAAGTGCGCCTTGTAGGTCGGCTCAGACTACCTTATGCAGCCTGCTCAGGGCGGACAAACCCCCTTCTTGGGCAGCAGTGCCATCCCCGCCACTCACGTCACCCAAGACACTGCATCTGACCTTTCCTTCTTTTTTTTTCTGATATCAACTTCCCAACAACTCACCCACCAAGCACACAGTACTATGTCAATTGTATCCCTTGACCACGAACAGACCAGATCTAACGTATAGGTAAACAACTGTCAGCGGTTGAATGTAGCTCCGCACAGAGTTCTGCATCCAAATTAACAAGAGTCGGCTGTCGGAAGGCGCTCATTGGTAACTCCTCGTGAACAACAACACACCATTCATCTAAAGCTGAGTCCCAATTCTAAATGACAAGGAGTTCGTCGTGAGGGGAGGTGAGGAGGTAAAAGTTGCTCACCGCTTAATTGGATCCACGCCTATTCCATGAATTCAGAGAAATATTGCTGAGAGTCTACACACAACTCCCATCTCTCCTCCGGGGCATGATTTGATGAATCCAATCGTGGTTAATCACCAATGAGCAGCCGCATGCACCGGAAAGGGGGGTACCGGTCGGACGAGGGAACCCCCTTACTATGACACCCCACAGGCAAAATGGGTTGAAACACCACCTTGATGCACTACTTTCTTTTGGATGGCATACCTCTTTTGTTTTTAAGACCACAGAGCAAAAACCTTGCAAAGCCCAGGAAAAAGCTATTTTCACTTTGAAAAGTCCCTGTTTCCTCCCTCTCTTCTCCCTAAAATTCACTTCACACAGGAAACAGAATTCTCTTTTAACCCTTTAGTTAACTTTGAACAGTTATTGATGACGCACCGCCAAAAAATGTAGACAAACAAATCACAAGTTCAGCAGCATGTTCTATTTTTTCTTTGATTTTTTTTTCTGTCTCACCATCTGTGCCTCTCCATCATAGACATACTGCCATGCCACTCATTCTAGTACCCTCCTACACAGACACACCTAGTTTTGTCTGATTGGAGCACCTGCATACCACTTGGAACACAATATCATTTCCTCCAACAGGCAACTCACTAGAGGAGACACTGCACAGCTACCAAGTCATTTGGTGGTGTTCAGTGGTGTCCCGATTCAAATATGCAGGACATTATCTGCTCGGCCCTGCCAGTGATGACAGTAAACTGCTCAGTCATGGCAGCCAAGATGATTGAGCATCCCCTCCGCAAGGCAGCACCACACCCATCCAACCAGCCACTCCCCTTAGGACCTTGCTGATGACCATAATTACACTGATCCCCGGTGCTAGGGTAGCGCTGACATCAGGCCCACGTATGTCTCATCACCCCCCCACATAGTGGGGCATGATGGGACACATAATTTCAGACTTTTTTTGGTGGTGATAAGAGAATGCGCCTAATGACGAGGCAGGGAATGTTACGACGGCCCTCTCAGTGAAACAATAACTGTCCGCTACCCTTCCTTTCTTATCCAGGATTCCTACAACTCCAAATAAAATCAAGGGGTTTTTTTCAAGGGTGTGTTTTTTTTTTCTGGTTCAAGTCTACATACTTGTGTAAAATTGAAACACGAAATGGCCAGTTTGATTTTTCTGTGTTCAGGTTGATGAAAACCAGTATTTAAAAACAATTTTTTTTACAAAGAAAACCACATAAAAAATTTGTTCTCCTAATATCCGTCTTTTCCTCTCATCAGCTCATGAACCACCGGGGAAACCCGTCAAAACTGCCATTTCCCTATTTGTACAGTTTTTCCGATCAGTGTTAGTGCCCGCCAGTACAAAATACAAAACGCAATCCGTCCGAAATTGCCAGTACAAACCCGCCATTGCCTCTTGTATTCCCCCGCTCTTGTCTTCCCTGCCCCTCCCTCAAACCCACTCATGTCCTTTGTACCCCAGAAAACATTGTAGAGAACCTACGACTGTGTAGGTGGTGTAAAGATACTGGTTGGCGGAAAACAAAACCAGACAAGCGCCACAACCACAACTAGTTTTAAACACAAAACATTTACAAACCTAGTAGCATGTTGCGTTACATACCACGGAGATAATTTGTAACTTCATCAAAATGATTGAAAAAATATTAAAAGTAATAAAAAAAACAAACAAAAAAACCAAATTTTCAATTAAGCCAATCAATGAAAACAAGATGTAGCAGACGTAATCCAGGATCCAGACATGTAAAAATAGTGTTTTTTAAATAATTTTTTCATTAGCCTCAACGCAGCAAGAAAAATCAAACTGCCCATTTTCACCCCCCCCCTTTTGCCACATTAAATTTTTGGAGCTGATGGCTCTTGAACTTTCAAGGTTTCCAGGCGGTTTGGCCCCCAGATCCCCTCTTTTTATTGATTTTCCCGGTCTGCCATTCGCTGTCCGATTCCGGGCGTTCCCGGCAGCCCGTTCCCACGCCACCACGTTATCCTCTTCCCCCCTCGCAACCGTCAGGCCCCCTGAGCCATCCTGCCAGTGCTGGTCAGGACATCTTGCGCACCCCCTCTCCCGCCGCTCCCGCCGTCGTGCCCTCCCCTGTGTTGTTCCAGCGTCCTACCGCCAGCACTTGCAGAAAGATATCAAAAAGACGCTCGGAGGCTCCACTGGGCACCCCCACCCCCCCCCAACAACCCCCCCTCACCGGGAACTACTCTGCCAGCCGTTGTAGATTTCTTCTGGTCCGCAGCCACATGTCCCGTTTCTGCCTGGGGCCGCACCGGCCACCTCCCTCGTCCCCCGGCCCCCTGCTGTGCGCGTGGAAATCCAGGCAGTCCCCACATCAACTGAGCCACCTGCCCCCCCTCCCGCCTGCCCTGTGCACACACCTCCTCGATTGGTCTACTATGATACTGTTTTCAGAACCATATGAGACCCCGAAGCCCACTCCCCACCACCTCTCAGTGCACGGTCCTTCAGTTAGCCACCTCCACCCGCATGTTTCACCCCCTGGATGAGGACGAGCACGTCATATTAGCTTTTCACCACAACACACCTCTGTAGTACTCCTATATGCAACACACAACCTAGTAACCACCCTCCCTGGAATCCAACTAGCAGACCGTGTATATATCTTACTCACTTGTAGTGTGGATGTTCGAACACGCCCATCTGGCAATTGATTAATTTGTCAGAGGCTTTAAGCGTCTCACACGCCCCATTGTGTGTTGTATCACCTGATCTGAGAAGCTTGTCCTTTGTGTGGCTGAAGAAGTGTTCACGTCGGGGCACGTCTGGTACCAATACTTGCAGTCTGGTGAGTTTACTGCTGGCATACACTATCTCGGTACTCCGGTGCTCCTTCACTGCAAGCTTGCAACGATTCAGACACATGACCTTGCCGCTGCTCTGTGTGACTGGCGACAACTTCTGTCTTGGGCCTTCCCATCTTTCACCCCAACACTCCCCATTCGCCCGCCTCTCAGGAATTAGTGATACCGGAGTAGATGCAACACACAAACACAAACTTACCAGGGAGGTATGCACTTTGACCAACAAAGTGCCATGCAACCTCCAAACATGTGCACCCAGCCCTCTTTACTCCTAGACATTTGGTCCGAGTATTGCCAACTGAGCACGATCAGTATCCATGACCAAAATGCAAATGCATTTTTTTTGGCGCCCGGTAACCTGGTCTGACTCCTCTTTTCCTCGTGGTGGAGCGAGCTCCACCATGTCTGGCGCGAGGCCCGGCGCGTTTGTCGCTAGAGGTGGTCCAGTGCCTGTGGCCCAAAAGGTGTCGTTAGGCGGGGGGGGGGCTGGCGGTTGTTTGTCTCTCGGTGCGCATGCCGTTGTGTGCTGTCCCTTGCGCGTGCCGGCGTGCGTTGTGGCTCCTCCTCCGGCCGCGTCTCTCGTTTGCGGTCCCCTGCGGCGTTTTCGCGCCGTTCCCATCCTGCTTCACCGTTCGCGCCCTTCCTCTGCTTGTCCCCCCCACCCTCCTTCTTCCGCGCACTTTTCTGCCGCCAGATGCACCTTCCTCCCCCCACTTCCCATCTTTCTTCCCCCCTTCTTTCCCCCTCCTCTCCCCCCTTCGTCCCTTCTCTTCCCATGTTTTCCCGCCTCCCTCCCACATTCTCCTTTGTTCTTCCGTCAGACTTTGTCTTTGCGAGTGGGACTTCGCTCATGTGCTCTTTCTCGTCAGAGGGTTTGCTTATTGGTCTCGGTTCCTCCCTGCCGCCGCATAGGGATTGTTTTCTTTTTTACCCCAAGTGTAGCATCCGCCTTGGTAGTCTTCTTATCTAGCAGACGAGTGCGAGCCTTTCCAGAGGAGTGAGGAAGTGATGAGGGGGGTGGGGTTTTGTGGGGGTGGAGGGGATGTTGAGGAGAGTGAGAGAGGAGGAAGGGAGGTGAGCAGAGACACGAATGTTTAGCTCGGAGGTGTGGTTGGTGGTTGGGTTTGGTATTGGCCGTTTCACCCCCCTGCGATCCCGATTGGAGCTTGACAATGCAGGCGTGCGCTGCTGTGCGTGTTGGCTCGGGCCCCCACGACCTTGCACGCAAGACCCCATTCTTGCTAAGTTTGATGTGCTTATTAGTTTGGCGTCTGTGAGCGTGGTGCCTCCCGCTCTCCTGCGTCCGCCTTCGTGTTGTCGTTACTGGGCTTATCGATTGCTTGGTATTTTCTCCCCCGTGGGCCCGCTCCGGCTTTTTCCTCGGCTTTCCTCTCCTCCCCTCTTTTTTTCCCCTCTTCTCTCCTCTTTTCTTTTTTCTTTTTTTCCCTTTTTTTTTTCTTTTTTTTTTTTTGGTCATGACGAACTGTTTCAGAGTTAAGGAGTCTCAAGTTTTTGTTTTGTTTTTAGTGTCTTCTGTTCCTTTTGTTGCTTCATTTCCCCCCCAACTCTCCCTAGATGTGTGTCTTTCAGTCGGCGTGAAATATAGTTAGTTGTTATGTTGTCACAAGCGATCACCATAACGAAAAAAAGAAGCTGATTAGAATACGCATTGAGGCGGTCAGAGTGTAGAATGGATCGTCATAGCCTTGGCGGAAGGCCAGGGAAGTCATGGACAGCTTGTAACAGGCAAGAAACCAAACAGGGGTGGAGGAGCCAGTAGTACAAAAACGGACCGCCTTAGAAAGACAAAACGGGCTGTATGTCCACTGCCGGAGTACAACCAGGGCTGCCTTGTGCCCACGAAACAGGAGAACATAAGATTGAAGGGATTTATCATTATATGCTAGACCCATATTGATGGGTGTGTTAGTGTCTACTGGAAATAAACACTAAAGTCCGACCGCCGCGTGCTTTTAAGTGGGGTGAGTTAGTGTTGTGTATGCTCTAGTTTCTAGTTTCTGTGTTGTCGTCAGCAGTTAGACTTCTATAACACTCTCCATACCCTGGAGCGGCCGAAAATCATCCTCACCACCTGCCCATTTTTTTTTACCTCTTTGAAGACGCCTGAAGCTGCTGGTCCCCAGACCCTTCCAATCACAACAACCCATATCAACATCGCAGTCACCACATCATAACCTTAATTCCATTGTTTTGTGTTTGTCCCTATCTCCCTTATGTTTCTCTGCATTTTAGAGTGTGTTGGTGTGTGACTAGGGTGCGGTAGACTTCCGTGTCAGCAGTACCCTCGCAGATTTATCTCTCCGAGCCAAGGGCCGTCGTATAGTAGAGCAACCCGTGATCTCGCTCCGCGCCCTGATCTCCATCAGGTAGCCTAGGACCACCCTGCAGCACGGGGACGGGAACCTTCAACGTCTCAGTCACCCCCCCCACACCCCCCATCACCCGCCCTGCTGCCCTGCACCGCCCACCACCCCAACACTGTCACGCAAGACCACACCATTCCCCCCCCCCCACCCATCGCCCGGTCCCGACGCTTGACCCCATCGCCCACCCCCCCCTTTGTGCACCCTGACGCACGGTCTGCCTCCCCACGGCCCCATGATCATTTGTTCCGGCAAATGGCCCAACATCCCAGCAAGTATACCGGGATGCTGTTGGATGGGGTGTGTGCGGTGCGGCCTTCCGGACGGGGCGATGCTCATCATCTGGCTGCCATGACCTGAGCAGTTACTTCATCAGATGGCGACAGGCCGAGCAAGATAATGGTCACCTGCATATTTGAATCGGGACACCACTGAACCACCACCAAAATGACTTGGTAGCTGTGCAGTGTTACTCTAGTGAGTTGCCTGTGTAATGTCTATGATGGAGAGGCACAGATGGTGAGACAGAAAAAAAAATCAAAGAAAAATAGAACATGCTGCTGAACTTGTGATTTGTTTGTCTACATTTTTTTGGCGGTGCGTCATCAATAACTGTTCAAAGTTAACTAAAGGGTTAAAAGAGAATTCTGTTTCCTGTGTGAAGTGAATTTTAGGGAGAGAAGAGAGGGAGGAAACAGGGACTTTTCAAAGTGAAAAGGTAGTCCAACAAAACAGAAAAGAGCCACTGAAGAGAATGTCATGTGGATATTGCTCGTAGTGAAGACCTTGTTCTTTTTGGGTCGCCAGATAGTACATCCACCAGTAACGCGTTTGATTTTGTTGCTGGCTGAATTCTGCGTTCACAGGTGTAGATTTCTTAATAATCTTTTTCCTGCTTTGCAAAGTTTTGCCTGTGCTTAAAAAAAGAGGTATGCCATCAAAAAGTATGCATCAAGTGTTTTCAACAATTTGCCTTGTTTCATAGATAAGTGGTCATCCTGAGCTTCTGTCATTGATTAACCAAGAAAGATTAAATCATTAGGAGTGTGTGTGTATACATCATCGCAAAATATTTCTCATGAATTCATGGAATAGGGCAGGTGGAATCCAAAGGGAAGTTGAGCATACTTTTTACCTTCCTCACATCCCCTCACGACTCCTTTTCAGTTTTGTAACTGGTGTTTGTTTGTTTGTTGTTCACTTACCAATGATCGCCTTCCGTACAGCCGTACTCTTGTTAATTTGGATGCAGAACTCTGTGCGGATCTAATGTACAGGCTGAGCCAGTTTGTTTACCTATACTGTTTATGATCTTTGAGTTAGTCAAGTCCATATGTATTGCTTGTTTGTGTGTGAGTTTTGTGTTATCAGTTAAAAAAAAAAAAAAAGGAAAAATAAAGATGCAGTGTCTTTCTGTGATTGGTATGCAGCCCAAGAAGTTTGTGTCCGCCCTGCAGAAGGTAGCTGAGCAGACCTACAATTCCATCTTCACCATCCAGCAGATGAGACAGATTGCCAAAGTATGTGCCATCTTTATTACTGTTGTTCATTCATTTTTGTCATTAATATGTGCACATTATTGTGTGGAGTAGTATGTGTGTGTGTGTGCATGCGTGTGTGTGTGTGCATGCGTGTACATGAGTGGTGTGTGTGCGCGTGTGTGTGTGTATGTGTTTGTGTAGATGGTGTACATTGAGATTAGGTTTATTTAGGATGACAGGGAAGACATTTGTTTTTCTCTCTTCTTTTTGATTTTCTCTTCCATTCAGAGCATTTGAACTGAACTATTGTAGGCTTGATTTAAAGACCAGAAAATGAAAACGTCTCTGCCTGTGCATGCGTGCATGTGTGTGAGTGTCTGTGTGTACAAAAGTTTTGGTCATTTGTAAGGTTAAGGATAGGAAAATGAGTGTGTGTGTGTGTGTGTGTGTGTGTGTGTGTAGAAAAGTTTATACTGGTGTAAAGTTAACAGTAGAAAACATAAATCTTGCTTATACAGCCTGTGCAGTTGCTATAAAATGTAACAGTGTTCAAACGACTAAAGACACTGGTCCAATATAAAACCGACTCCACCATGCAAATGGTAGGACACCACCATTATCTATTTAATCCATCTCTTTCACCTGAGCATCCAGCAATTATCTTTACTACGATCACATTGTTCTGTGTGGTGTACGTGTTCGCTGGATTGTGACAGTTTACTCATGAGAGGAAATGCTAGTTACGTTTCCATATTACTAATTCAAAGCATGAAAGTTTTGTAAATGGATTTTTTCAAGGATTTTTTTGTGGAAGTGTACGATCACTAGTGAGTATAATATTAAGACTTGTACATTACCACTGGTCTGCAGCAGTTTAAGCCCTGGTCTCTGTATTTTGTCTGCTATGACAGAGTGCTGTGTAGGGTAGTCGAGACAGCTCGCAAGTAGTGACAAATGAGCCATCAAGTTCTATCAGACAATATCAGCAGCAAAAAGAAGCAGGCACTTCAGAATAAAGAATTGAGCTTGAACAATCTGAATCTTCAAGTTGCGCTTTAATAAGTGGATTGACAGTCTGCAAATACAATCCAGCAAATACTTTTTGGCACTTGAATTTATAGGCTCTTACTCTCGGGTTTACTTTGTACAAATCTTTTATTGCTAGGTTAACGATTGTTTTCCCCTGCAATTTCAGATGATTTGTACATATAGATTTTTTTCCTGTACAATTTACATATGATTTGTATTCATATAAGGTTTTCTGTGTTAAGTGTGGGGATTTTGTTTTAATAATTTGCTTGTTTTTTAATTATCCTAGGATATAGGACTGCAGGTGCTGGACTTCGAAGGCTTTGTCAGTTCTCTCAACAACCAAGGCTATCTGCTCAAGAAAGGAGCTAAAGTCTACCAGCTCCAAACATTTGGGTATTGATTATGTTTTCAATGGAAACACTGCCACTGCCAGATGTACTTTCCTGTTCATTTCACTTTCAAAGGAGAGAAGAGTCTGCCTAACTAGGTACAGTGTGATATTCTGATGTATTGGTGCATCTTGGAAAGTAAACTGTGATTAGAGAAGACAAGCTGTCAAAAAAAAAAAAGAAAGTGTGTGTGTGTGTGTGACCATTTAACCGAGTTTGTATCGGCAGCAGTTTCAAAAGTAAATGCAAGGATGAAAGGGAACCTCGTGAATAATGACCTTCAGTAACCGACAGATGTGGTGTTTAACTTGATGGTGCTGCACTGAAGTTCAAATTTCACTGAGAATCTTTGGTGATAGGTAAATTCAGTACAGAGGGAAATCACTCCCAAGAAAAAAGTGCTTGTAAGATGTTTTGATAGATAGGGAGGTATCGGTGTTCCAGCCTGTAAACCAGTCCCATTCAGAGGAAGCAATTTTCTGTTAATCAGCTTGCCTTCATTTGTTATCAGTTGATGATGTTTAGAAATCTGCATGGCAGGTAATCTGCGTTAGAACACGCTTTGTTACAGCACACATTTGGTGAGAGTGACCTGGCCATTTTCATGAGACAGATGCTGTTTTCCCCCATCAGTCAGATAAACAGTTCAGTCAGAAAGAGAATTTGACAAAAGATGAGTGCAAAATGGTGTGCTAGGTGGTGTTGTATTGCAGACAGTTCATATGCTTGCCTTTCAGATTGAATATTTGAACTTCTAGACTGAGAAAAGGTATTTCTATTTTGCAATTAGAAGACAGATGTTATCTTAACTTGATGTTTTTTTTCTGGAACTGGTCTATTTTCTCTTGCAAAGAGTACTAGATCTTGAAGCAATTCTTTCATCCAAAACTCACAATTTGACACATCTGTCAGTATCTGTAGAACTGTATGTTTCCACATTTTAGGATCATTAGGGTATGAGGCATGAGGGTATGAGAGCAGAACACAAGTGAGACAGTATATGCAAGTAGAGTGTAAGTTTTGAATCTGGACAGGTGTGATAATGATTATCGTACATATGTTTTGAGAGAAAGAGAACTTGAAGGTAAGGGTTTCAGGACGACAATAAATGTCTGGCATTGGTATACAGTTTGGTAAGAGTTATTTCTCCTTGGTTGTTTTCACTCTTGCATTTGCTGTATTTGTTTCTATGGCGTTCTTGTCCATTTGAGTTTTAAATGTCCTGGCTGAAACAACCTTGCGCAACAAATGTTTTTTATGTGAATACCAGGGAAAACTGTACATTTTACTTTTGTATGTACTGGAAGAGAAATATTAAATTAATGGAGAAAAGATCTGTTTTTTTCATGAGTGCATGTGTGTATTAACTGTTACCAGATGTAGGTTTTGACCTACTTACTTCGGAAGACATGGTTCTGTTACCACCCAAACATTTCACAGAGGCTGGTCTTTAAGGAATATGGGTTCTGAAAGACTTCTGTTATTAGCAGAAGGTATAACATAGGAAAGCTGCTGTAAAATGCATGTGTCTGTAGTCATCAGCATTACCAGAACTAAAACAGTTAAAGATTATAGTGTGCATGTTCTTGTCATCAACAGTGTGTAGTTCAAATTGCATTATTCCTCCCCCCCCCCCCCCCCCCCCAAAAAATGCTTTTTGTCAAATATATACAACTGAATTGGATTTTGGTATGTACAAACCAAAAAAGCATGAAAAGGTGAGGGTGACAGGCTCCTGGATAGAAAAGAATGTTGGAGATTGTTTAAAGCAATCTAAGAGAGGGAAAAAAAATAATAATAAACTAGATATTCAGTAGAGGATACTTGGCACAACATTGGCAACACTCCATTTTCAGCCTTTAATATACGAACTGACTGAATCCAATTCATCAGACTATAAAGCACCAAAAAAGGTGCTTTTGCCTTTCATTCACTGGGGGGAATAAAGCAAATATATTTCAATTTACATGCACATGTATCTGTAAATATTCTTCACCTTCCAACTATATCATTTTTGTCTTACCTTTTCAGCAAATTAAAAGCCACACAATAATAGTAATCATAAAACCATTAAATGGACGGAACAGCAAAGCAAACTGAACTGAGATCGGCACTCACAACATTAGTAATTTGAGACATGACCATAACACTAGCGGATTTTCACTAGCAATAAACAAGTCGCAAACAATGGGCAAGAAAAGCATTCTCATATCTTCCATTCTCCAGTATAATCGACTTACACATGAAACAGACACATTCTAAAAAAAGAATGATAAGATGACGGATGAAGCGAAGTGAAAGCAAGCATTTATACGAGTAAACATCAATGGCACATTCCTTTTGCAGACAGAATTTCAGTTCAATCATTCATTACATTTCAGATTGTTCAGTTCACAGCATGAATGTATGTTAGGAGTACACCACCTGCACTGATGCAGTGGTGAGCGTTTACATATAAAAACTTTGGAGGTAGTTAGTTCAAACACCATCAGGCATGTTGCTGAGAATGCTTCAGGTTCAACTGGGGTTAATGGGAACACACTATCGTTTACTTCATATTTACACCTTTTTGCCAGAACTGCTACTACTTGGCGCCTAGTGTAACAGTTGCTGGAATATGTTAACAGTTTAGTTCTGTCATATAATCTTAAACCAACACATTTTCCAAACCTTAGCAAAGCCATTTTCATCATTAATCATCATACAATTTTCTTAACTCTGCACTTCTTCCCTTGATTTTTAATCACAAGTGATCAAAGGTTTTTTTGTGGAAATTGTCACATCTAAAAACGTTTTCTGTTGTTAATGAAATAGTTTAGAAAACAAACCTAAACAAAAGCATTTACAAAGAAAAAATTACTTGAGAAATCTTAATACTGTTGCCTAGTCACTGCCTAAATCACAAAAATGCAGAAAACTCAAAACTGTTGAGAGTTTATGCCTCATTTCTGATATTTCATACCCAACACATCTTGATTTCATTGATTCCTCCTCCTTTTCCAAGTCTGGTGTGTTCTTGTCCTGGTACAGGTCAGGGCAGGGTTCTGTACACACACACACACACACACCCTCCAACCTCTTCAACCCCAGTTCTAAGCTCTAAAGAGTTCACCCCTGAAATGTTCTTTTCTCTGTCTCATCTTCTGTGCCAGCTCAGTGGCATTGCACCCAGGTCGCTCATTCCACCCGCTTGGCCACAGCCACAGCCTGGCCCCACCCACTGCAGCCCGGCTAACGCCGATCTTCAGGGAGCACTCAATGTTAAGTCATCAAGAGGTAACCTGCTGGAGGAGACACTGCACTGCTGCCAAGTCACTTCGATGCTGTTCTGTGGTGCCTGTTCGCATCCAACATAGGCAGGACAACACCGACTACGCCCCCAACTGACGCCAATAACTGGTTATCATGAAGCAGGCGCAAATGAGCTCTCCCTCCGGAGCCCACCACCACATCTATCTAACCTCAGCCCCCCATGAACTTGCATATGCTGGTGACCCAACATAATCGAGCCAAGGCCACAGACATGGACAGGACATTGAAACTAGGGTCACTATGAGAGCAGGGCATGAAGGGCCACATAATTTGAGACTGTTTTTTTTTTTTTTCCAGTCTGAGACTGCATGACAGGGCTGTAGTGTACGCTTACTTTCATAATATATCTGTGCAACACTCTCAGAGACGCATCCATTTAGTGGATGAAACGCGACTTCCCTGCCCCCCACTCCCTTTGCAAATGCCATTTGCGTATATGCCTTTACACAAACATAAACTGTAAATCAGGCCATATACACCTCGTGAAAAAAAAACATACTCTAAAATACGTATCACAAAGTGTCAGCATAAGTGAGAGACTATACATTTGATTATCAGAATCCTAACAGCAAGAGATTTCATGTCTGTTGCCTTCTTCAACACATCTCTCAACTTGTCAGCAGCACCATCTGATCATTTCCCATCCCCTATCCCAAAGCAGGTACCAGAGTAATGGCAAACAAATTCCTATGGTGAAAATCCCCCTTTGTGTGTGTGTAAGCCATACATCAAGAACATGTGTTCAGAACTGCTGAAAAGTGTCTGGTCTACAATACTTACATATCTTTGCCGTTTACAATCTGAAGTTTCTACTTTATGTCACGTGTGTGCATATTTTTCAGGTCTGAATTGGACTAAAGGGAAAACAATCACATAGTCATTGTCAGAATTTCTATAAAGCATACACCAGACCTACACAGCATCTGTGAACAAGTAACTGCATTTAACAATTTCCCCATGAAGCATCAACAACTATTTTTCAGACACAATAATAAATGAAGTCCCAGTCTGGTCAGCTTTTGTCATTTTTCTGTGAGGATGTAGGAGGAGTTATATGATTGAAATCAAACTCACTTTGCAAGCTATGAAGATCAAACTAACCTTGCAAGCTATGAAGATCAAACTGACCTTGCAGGCTATGAAGATCAAACTAACCTTGCAAGCTATGAAGATCAAACTGACCTTGCTGGCTATGAAGATCAAACTAACCTTGCAAGCTATGAAGATCAAACTGACCTTGCTGGCTATGAAGATCAAACTGACCTTGCAAGCTATGAAGATCAAACTGACCTTGCAGGCTATGAAGATCAAACTGACCTTGCAGGCTATGAAGATCAAACTGACCTTGCAGGCTATGAAGATCAAACTGACCCTGCAGGCTATGAAGATCAAACTGACCTTGCAGGCTATGAAGATCAAACTGACCCTGCAGGCTATGAAGATCAAACTAACCTTGCAGGCTATGAAGATCAAACTGACCCTGCATGCTATGAAGATCAAACTGACCTTGCATGCTATGAAGATCAAACTGACCTTGCATGCTATGAAGATCAAACTGACTGACCTTGCATGCTATGAAGATCAAGCTGACCTTGCATGCTATGAAGATCGAGCTGACCTTGCATGGTATGAAGATTGAATTTTGGAACAGGAACAGTAAACAAACAAACAAAAAAGCCCAGTGTTTCAGTGGCAGATCTTCTTTAGGGAATGATGACACCAAATGGAAAAAAAAAAAAAGACAAAATGGAAAAAATGGTAGTGCTCAAATGTGCACTGTGGAACGACTGTGTGTGTGTTTTTTCTGTCAATGTGTGTGTGTGTGCGCATGCGCATGTGTGTCCATTTTCTTTCTCTCTTTATGCAAATAAACAAAACGCACACAGTCTTTGTATTACACAGTTAAGCACTCATGGCATATATCATCATTTGTCATCTTTTTCCAATTTGATGTCATTTGTCAGACAAAGTCTATGACCAAAACTGCTGTTTTTGTCCCTGTTTGTCCAAAAGTTAATCTTCTTGGTATCAAGATTAGTTTTTTTTTTTTTTTTGTTTTTTTGTTGCTGTTTTTTTTTTTCTTTGTTTTGCAAAGAACCAGCCATCATATTATCGTATTTGTATAGGAACAAAATAATCTGGGTTCTTCACACATCCTCATTTATAGTACTGATTTCAGCTTAAGTCTCAACTCTAATGGCCAAAGGGACAGTGAACTGTCTGAGGTCCACCATGCTGTAAGCACAGCATGATGAAAGATGGAGCCCACCTCCTTCCATCGCCTCTAACCTTCCCTGAAGTGAATCACCTACCCACTTTACCTTTCCTGTACGCTGCCTAAAATTTTGTGCTCTACACGGCGTGGATCTCCAAAGACCCAAGCTTTTTGTGCAGGAGCAAACCTTTGCCGTACATTGTGAGTCTCCATGGACCCTTGTTGTCTTCTGAGAAAATGTACCCTCGCCGTTACATCATGGGTCTGCTCAGACTGGGCCAGTTCTCATGCGTGGGTCTGGCCAGACCCACGACATACAGCACTCGGGTTTTCTCTGAGGGTTTGGGTCTACTAAGACCCATGATTTACTGGGACATTTTGTTTTTGTTTACTCCTTTGTGTACCAAAAAAACCCCAACAATTTTTGGTACGGATATAGGGCCATGGTTTGTTGGCAAAGTCATACAAAATGTGGCAGAGATAGCTTCGAAATGTACCCAGTTAAATTGTGAAAATCATGGGTGTGGGTCATTTGAGACCCAGATGTACTATCATGAGGAAGATTAATACTGCATGGACAGAGAGGATTTTCAAGCAAAACAAAAAGGAAAACTAAATGCCATGCATGATCTGAAAGCACCACTGTCAGCTCCACAAGCAGACACTCTGACAATCTGTCCATAAGCGCCTGAATACAGACTCACTAATATCAATTATCATTATTATTATTATGATGAATACTTGTATAGAGCCTATCCTCGGCTAGAGACCAAACTCTAAGCTCTTTACAATCCACACTCATTTACACAACAGGCTACCTACCTGGGTGGTGCCTACTGAAAAGCTGCCAGCTGGCACTTGATTTAGTTGTTTCCCCTGTCATCCAGTCAATAACGTTCAATATTGTTCACTCCATTTCTTTACTTCCTTCATTCTTTCCATTTCTCAGGCAGGGTGCATGCCTTGAGTAACCTGTCATCCAACCACCAAACTGGCCTTCTCTTCCAAAACTTGGTGATAGGATTTTACGTGTGTGCATGATGTTTATGCATGCGTTCATACACGGAACCTCAGTTTATAGTCTCATTCAAAGGACTGTATGGGAAATATCAATTCAAAAGACCTCAGTCTTGGACAGGATGTTGGTCATAGATGTGACTGCAATTGTTCAATGGAACAAACAAAATATGGGTGAAGCATAATACTGGTTAGACTGAGAGTACAGCTGAAAATGAATCTGTATTCCATTTTCAGCCCTGAAAGTGGGAATATTTTATTTGCTATGTGTGCAAAAGAAACGTTTGGCAAATAAATGAGGACAATTAAAAACCTTGCTGTTTACAGCTAGATCATTGTCTTGCAGCTGTTTCTGATCCTGTCATCCAGCTGTGGTGCCTGTTTTAATGTGTGTGCTTTATCTATTTCCTTTTGCCTTGGAAGATGACTGCCTGAAAAAAAAAAATTTGCAGGGTTTTTTTGTTTTTGTTTCATTTCCAATTTTCAAACAATGTAGCAGGAAAACTTGCTTTTTCTTTGTCCTTTTCCATGTAACATGCAATGCACATTGAAGTTATGAGACACCTTCTCTGACAATGTGGAAGATACCATGACTAAAAAGTCTTAATCTAGCAAATGAAATATTTGGGAAAATCTGGACTCTTGGGGCTATTTTTATGTCTACAACCACTTAGGAAGGAAACAGTATAGCCGCTGAAGCTAGCACCAAGAAAGCTCATATCATGATATAAACAGTACCATAAATTGGACCTACACAACATTCACTGAATGGTAGCACTGTTAAGAAGATTTCCATGTTCACTTATAAGTTCATCTAAATGTAGAAAAAGTCAGCTGATAAGTCTTGTTCAGAATGCATATGCACATCTCGCACCACATATTTTGCTGCAGGAGGCGCGATCTTCTGGAGTCGAGGCACAAGTTCCACAGCACACAAGGTTTCTAGAAAACAGACAATAATAAACAACTATAACCAGTCTTGTGTTCAAGAGCAGGATGCAAACCTCGCACATTTTTACACTCACAGCATATATCCTGTCTTTTAAGTGTCGCACATGTTAGTGGAACTTCAATGACCAGCTCACAGTGTAAATGCAAGAGCTAATCAAATTTAAAGCATATGGTATGCTTGCACATGCAAATAAAATCTATTACAAAAAAAGAGTCATGGCAAGAGCACAGCTGGGAAAATTGAACATTTTCAAGCTCTTTTCCCAAGTAGATTTCCAGATGAATATCAACCAGAATCGCAATTAGTGAAAATGTTTCACTAGACTGTGGACAAACCCTTGTGCTCTGTGTCAGTTTTACTTTCATTTGAACCATCTAATTTCTTCTTTGAAAAAGGCAAACCAAAAAAAAAAAAAAACCCTCTCTCTCTCTCTCTCTCTCTCTCTCTCTCTCTCTCTCCCACTGTGTCTACCTTTCTGTGTGTGTGAGTGTGTGTGTGTGTGTGCATGTGTGTATCTATCTATACACACATATCTACATTATATATCAACTATGACTCCTAAATTCCTCTTTTCTGTGCATTTTGCATGTCTGTGTAATATCATAAAATAACAGTCACATGGTATAATCTTTGCAGAAACTCTTTTTCCCTACCTGTATTCTATACAGCCTTACACTTAAGAGGCATTGCAATACAAATTCCAGGTTTCTGACCATTTAACCCGAGTCTAAATCTAGTTTTATAATTACATAACATATTAACTTAAGTGTCATCATCTGCAAATATTTAACAGAAACAGTCATTTGACACAAATTCTCTGTGAAAATTGTAAAAAGAGCAAGGCCAAACATTCTCCACAGTCTTCCGGTTATAACTTCAGCGCTCTTTGAGTAAGCACCTCCAACTGATTATTTGTATATCATTATAACATTACATTTTCCAGACTTACCTCCTTCAATGACTTTGTTGACCAGAACAAGCACAGGCACCCCACGCAGGTCCCTGTCCATTAACAGTGACTGCAAGTCAGCTAAAATGTCTGTCACATTTCCCTTTTCAGCATCAACAACATAAACTAGACCTGAAACAAATATCCAATAATGAATTCCACATATATGCTTTAAACAGAATTTTATTTCAACATTGTCACAAATGTTACAATAGTAAATGAGACAGGGCAACAAGAAATACTTATATAAAGCCCTATCTTATGAGCGAATGCACACAATGAATTTGCGACGGACGTCTGAACAGCAAAGCATTTTGTTATAGCAATGTGAAGTTTCAAGCAGGAAAAAAGAAAAACAAAAAAAAAAAAAACAACAACAAAAAAAAAAAAAAGTGTAAAAGTGTAAATAACAATCAAACAGAACCCGACAACAGGAGTGAAAAATAAATGATGGAGAGGTAATAAAAAAGTACATAAGTGTGACCAAAGTGGAGGTGTATGCCAAGTTATACATAAAAGAGGGCAACCAGTTTCTATAACTGAATATCGGTTCGCAGGACAGTCAGTTCATGAGTCTTGTCAATAAAATGTCAGGACACAATTCTAAATGTTAACTAGGCTCCATTGAGAATGCAGACTAGTGACGATGAGAAAAGAGAAAGACACAATAGCAGCAGGTCAACAAATCTATATATGTACGCCCGATGTGACCAGAGGGGCAGCTGAAAATAGTCTTAGGAATTATGTTACAAATCAAAACGCTTTGTTAGAGAAATAAATTTGTGAACAATTTAAAAAATATGAATATTAGTTTCCATGTTGAAAGAACCATTACCAAATAACAAATTACGAACAGAAATCAGTTCTCTAGGAAGGCTGTAGATGGTGTTTGTTCGATGTATAGAGTACAAAGGGCAGTACAAGAGGAAGTGTTCGGCAGTTTCTTGGGGATAAGTACACGCACATGATGGATTGTTGATGATGTGGCGATTGTACAGGTCATAATTTAGTTCACTCATTGCAAGCCTGAGTCGACAATGAATTATTTGTTCCTTTCTATTTCCGTGGTAGTAGTAAGGTGGGACAAAAGTGTCTGCAGAGGAAAGGTAGTGCTTGAGGTAGCTGAGAGACTGGGTTTGTTGAATAGCAGTAGGAAGGGTATTCCAGATGGATACAGTTGAGGGGAAAAGATCTGTGGTATATATCTGTTTGGTGTCGAGGGATGAATCTATCCAAGGGTCTTCGCAGGTGATGTGGATTGACTGCAGAAACCAAGGGTGGCATTAGGTCACAGAGATAGTTAGGGCAGACATTGTGAACTATCTTATGGAACATTATTATTTTTGTGTCTGCGACGACGCTCCTTCAGAGTACAAAATCCTGACTCTTCCAACAAGCTTTTTGTGACTAGTTCCACGTACAGCACCCGTGATAATGCGCAGGGCGTCCGAGTGTAAATTTTCTAAGATATTTGATTGATACTCAGCGCAATTATCCCAGATGATGTCAGCATAATCAAATATCGGCAGGATAAATGATTTATACATGGTTTCAAGAGCCCCCCCTCTGGTCAATTTGTACTTAAAAGAGCGAAGACAGTTTATTAGAAGACGAACCTTTGTGGGCAGTGTTGTTGACGTGCTCGCCCCACCTGCAGTTATTTTGAAGCGTGACTCCTAAATGTTTGTGATGATTTTTGTTGCATAGTTGTGTTTCCCAAACTGTAGGTCATGAGAAACTACATTCCCCCTGAATACATTAAGTAACTCAGTCTTTGATTCATTAAAGACAACCTTCCATGTTTTAGCCCAAGCTTCTATTTTAATTAAATCGGATTGTAACGTTTCTTTCCTCACGATGTGATCTTCCAATGCCAAGGATATACTTGTGTCATCTGCAAATAGCTTGATAACTGACTCAATATTACTAGCTATATCATTGATGCAGACTAAAAACAACAGTGGCCCAAGGACAGAACCTTGTGGTACTCCTTGGGAAATGGTTTTCACGATGGATTGTTCACCCCCGATAACAACAGACTGGTATCTGTCTGAAATATAACTATCAAACCAGTGTAAAAGTTGACCCCTAATTCCTATTGCGTTTAGTTTAAGTAGGAGACCCCTGTGCCACACACGATCAAAGGCTTTTGAGATATCAAAAAATACATATTGGTCTGGAATAGGTTTGTCATAGTTTTTGACTAAATTATCGTAGATGCTGAGCAGTTGGCAGGTCGTTGTTGAATCACCATGAATGAAACCTGATTGTGATTCAGAAATTAACTTGTTTGACATGAGAAAATAATAAACATGTTTATGCACACATCTTTCAAAGAGTTTACCCACGCAACTTAGGAGAGATATTGGTCTGTAATTGGTGCATTCATCTTTTATTTCCTTTTTTGTGGACTGGGGTTACATTGGCTATTTTCCACAGCTGTGGGAATTTTGCTTCAGATAGACATCGGTTGAAAAAGGCATTAAGGGTGCAGATATAACGTCGACTGAGGATTTCAATAATATATTATGGATTAAGTCTCTGGACCGGATGCTTTACTAGTATCAAGATTTTCTATTACATTTTTAAGTTCAGGGAGAGTCAAAGTTATTTCTGTTAATTCAGCTATTTCACTGATAGCTATGTCAGGTAGGGGGTCATTGATACCTTCCAGTTTACAATGGTTAATGAAAAAGTCATTAAACACGTTTGCTTTCTCTGCGTTAGAATAATATGTTTTTTTTTCGTTTACGTTCAATGGTGGTATACTTTCCGAGTTAATACCCCTTTTTATTCATAAATGTCGCACAATTTTCCACCAATCCCTCTGACCAAACTTATGGGGATCTATAACTAGGTGGTTTAATGCGTTGTAGTACTCTAACTTCCTTAACCTAACTTTTTCAACTACTTCGTTCCTCGCATGACGAAAATGTTCCCAGTCAGTCAGTAGATTTGTTTGTTTAGCTTTTCTGTGCAATTTATTTCTTTTCTTGATCAATCTTTTCAATTCATTATTGAACCACGGGGCATCTTTAGGCCTAATTGTTACTGTCTTACACGGCATACACTGTTTTGCTATTGACATAAATCTTAAAGTGAAAATTTCGCATGCTACATCTACTGTGTTATCTGCGAATATACTGTTCCAGTTTTTGTTGGACAGTAGCTCACAAAATTTTACGTTGTCTAACTGGTTATAATTGAAAATCGTCCTTTGGAAAGTACTGTATTTATACACAAGTGGCTTAGGAATGACAGATGGAACACTGTGGTCACTGCAGAAAGGAGGCAGAACATCAACTGATTTGATTATGTCAGGACTCTGAGTGATGACCAGATCAAGGCAAGTACTTGATGTAGCTGTTACTCTTGTGGGGGAATCGACTACTTGTTTTACTTGATAATGGTTTAGAATATCAGTGAGGTGTTTGGTTGGATTAGTTAAATAGTCAACGTTGAAATCACCTAAAATAATAAATTTCATCATCGTTCTGTCTGCTTTATTAATACTATCATTTATTAAGTCCCAATAATTAACGCGTACATTAGGTGGACGATAAAATGATCCAATAAGTAACTCTCCTGATTAATTTTGGTTTCTACCCAAACTGCTTCCAGGTCATTAACTTGTAAGTCGGGTCGTGGTTTACAATAAAGGCTATCTTTCAGGTAGATAGCCACACCACCATGAGGGTCGTTCGCTCTGTCTAAACGGACAGAAGGGTGAAAGTTTTTAAGGAGTAAAGAGTTGTTGGAATCCAATGGTGATAGCCAACTTTCAGATATAGTTATAATATCAAATTGATGCGATTCAGCTTCAAGCAGGTCGATTTTACTTTTTAAACTACGGGTATTAACATGCATGACACAAAGTTCTCCACGTCAATTGGACCAGGGTTACTTTCGATATCGCCTGATTTCATAAGTAAAGAATTGTGAAATTTAGAGAAAGTCAGATTGCTACAGTTAGCTGACAGATGATTAAATGAACCAGTTTTAGGTGGGTTTTGTTTAGCAGGTGGTGAGAACACGTCAACATTTAGATGCACTGAAAAGAAAAACAGCAAGAAAGCCATAGTCAAGTGTCTATCTCTTTCCTGGCATAAACAAGCAGAAAATACGGAATAGTGGTCGCCTTGACAAGAAAAAACAGTTTTTCTGGATAATATCCCGGCTACATGATAGAACAGACCAATCATGGCTCTGTCTGTACAATGCCAGTTCAACGCCCATTTAGGTAACTGCACTGAGCAGTACAAGGAATCTGAAATTCGCCATGATTGGAATAACACTGGTCCCCAGACGCTTCTCTACGCATATGGTCATGAAAACCTCCCTGGCCTCCGTCACAAAGCCAACAACATTCACCACATTTGAACAAAATGTTGGTAAGTTACCCACACATGTCTAATAGTAAGGTAAATGAAAAACGCATATACACAAAAACAAGTTAAGGGGAAAGACCGAAACGACCATTCGGCTGCGAGAAGCAAAAGAGGCGGGCTGAACTCCCCTGGCAATGTTGCACGGTCAACAAACTACTGGTCAGTTGGCACACGATGCATGCATTCATATCAATTGTTATAGTGGACACGAGCATGTGTACACAGAACTAGGAAAAAAAAAAACACACAAAAAAAACATTTTTACAGAGATAATCTGATTTTGACGTGTGTGTGTGTGTGTGTGTGGGGGGGGGGGGGGGGGGGGGGGGGGGGGGGGGGGGGGGGGGGGGGGGGGGGATTGCTCGAGCAGGTTGGGTATATATAGGAAAAAGTTAACGGGGGGGGGGGGGGGGGGGGGGGGGGGGGGGGGGGGCGGACGGGAGCAGAAAGAATGGTAAACAGTGGCCATGTTATTTTAGGTTTCTGTGACACACGAATGTGCACCAGACACAGCCACATGAAATTAATTATACACTAGCAGTAAGTAAATAGATTTAATTGTTTCAATAGCGTTTGGAGTAGGTAACAAAGGTATCTATATGTGCCTAGTCCATCTATTGACACTATCGTCAGCTCCCATCTTAAAGCACTCTTGGAAAGCACATTTACCCTCACCCCAACGCCTCAATGTCACGTGGGCGGGTTACCCTAAGCATGTCAGTTCCTTTTTTGACAAAAATAATGCCGTCCCCGCACCAAGTGTCACTGATCCTGTTGTCTTTCTTCAACATCCTGGCTCTCCTAGCCACGTCAGCCCGTATCCTGGTCAGATCTTCGTTAATGAAGATCCTGGGAGGAGTGGAGCAACCGGTTGGAGTCTGAGACCCCTGAGACCCCGCAGGACGTAGAGACGGCCACTGCAGAGCAGGGAACATCTTACCAGGGTCAACCTTGCTCAGGCCACTGCGGGCTTTCATCAGGGCCTGCTTACACCTGTGTGACGTGAACTTCACCAACACCGCTCTAGACTGCAAGTCCTGGACGCTCGGACGACCCACCCGATGACTCCTGTCGATAGCGTGGACGGGAATGTCCACACCAACAGCCTTGGCCACGGTCTGCACGATAACGTCTGTGTCTTCGCCAACAGTCTCCGGTATAGAACTAATACGGGATGTTATTGCGCTGTCCATTGTTCCAGGTCGTCCACCTGCTCCTGCAGCTGCCTGATCTCTTTGTCTCTGGCCTCCAGCTTCTCTCTTAGTCCGATTATTTCTTGTCGCAGCTCGTGTGTGACCTGAGCAGCCACGGCTTTCGACAGCAGTTCCAGAACCACCGGGGTCGACCATAGCCGCCCTCCCTCACTTCCTCCCTGATAGTTCCAGTGGATGACATGCTGGTATGGGTGGTGACATCCCGATGAGAAGGATCCATGAGAGTGCTGGACAGGAAGTTAGTATCGATGATGGTACTATCACCATCAGACTCAGCAAAACTCACGTCCCCTACACACGGCCTCTTTCCCTCAGAGTCTTCACTTGGAGGGGATGAAGCCGGACGCTTGCTGTTGTCACTGGACATGTGTAAACACGTGGCACTGCAAGAGAACAAACTTGCTGGGCCTGGCGGACGATGTTGTACACAGTTCACAAACACGTTTTCAACATGTTTTACTTGAACCACTGACGTTGACGAACGGGTAGCATCGTGTTTACAAGCACGAGATTCACACACGGGTGAGGCACAGGCGCGTGCTTTTACTTGCCTTTACTTCAATACTGTGGCAACGTAAACTGACCAACACTATCATGAATCCGCGTATCGAACACATTTATGCAAACGAATCAAAGAATAGATTGTCAGGCGCCTGTATCCAAGAAGAACACACTCAAAAAAGAAATGTACATTTAACAATCACCTAGGAAGTACATTCGACTAAAACCGAGGTATACAGACACAAGAATCCTTCCGATAAATGCTGGTTACAATACACAAAGTAGAGCACTGCATAAGCGCCTTGACATGACAAAGATGTGGGAGCTCAGGCTTGACTCTGTTCAGCTATCCGCCATCTTGTTCTCGCACACATATATTCACCTCAGTGACCAGCAGAAATCCTTGAAAAAATTGCTGAGAGGAAAATCTGGCATGTATCATCACAAAAAAAGTCACTGCACTCAGGAGACTATAAAGGAGGGGGAGAGTGTGTGTGTAGAGTGTTTGTATGTGTGTGTGTGTGTAGTGTGTGTAGTGTGTGTGTGTGTGTGTGTGTAGTGTGTAGTGTGTGTGTGTGTGTGTGTGTGTGTGTGTATGCAAGTGTGTGTGTGTGTGTGTGTGTGTGTGTGTGTGTGTGTGTGTGTGTGTGTGTGTGTGTGTGTGTGTGTTGTCTTTTGTCACAGTTTTGCAGGATGTTTCACAATGTACACCACCAACACAGATCAACTGGGTGGGGAAAAAAAAATGAAGGAAATTATTCAATATTTACGCCTATCAAAAGGTGATATCGTGGATATGAATTTATAATCAATAAGTCACTCAGGGAAAGCAGGAGCACAGGACCTATCTTAAACTACACGTCTACCACCAGAAAATGACAAAAAAATTAATACAGGCAGTAAACATACCAGTCTTTTTGTTTGGTGCCAGCCAGATTCATATTCGTAGTATCTGATTGCAGACATGAGACAGTTTACCTGGATCAGAATGATGTAGTGACACCAAGATAGGCTACAGCCAAATGGTTCAAGGCAAAAGGATTTTCTTACAATGTCCCTTTTACCAATGTTCCATGTCACTTCATTCAAGTCGTTTCTTACAAATAGAAGTTTTGTTGTGTGCTCTCTCTCTCTCTCTCTCTCTCTCTCTCTCTCTCTCTCTCTCTCTCTCTCTGCTCTCTTCTTCTTCTTCTTCTTCTTCTTCTTCTTCTTCTTCTTCTTCCCTCTTCTTCTTCTTCTTTTTCTCTTCTTCCTCCTCCTTGTCCTCCTCTTCTTCTTCTTCTTCCAGCAGTGACAACCATGATCATAATTGAATTATGTATTTTTATACTAGTTGCATCTATAGGGAAATGAAGAAAAGGCACAAGATCATACATGTACGCATACACAAATGTGAATACCCACATAATAGTCCTTTGATTCAATGTTTTAAAGATAAGAAAAATATCAATCCAAGACTAACTAGTGTAATCATTAACAACAGAAAACTGGAGCAAGCACATTAACAATGTGTGCACAAAGGCCAACAAGACCCTCTGCTTTCCCAGGAGAAATTTGAAGACTGGCTCCAGGTATTCAAAGGTGATGGCCTAAAAATACAGAGTTTGGCCTATGCTGAAGTACTGTCTGGGATCAATAACACAATGACTGCATTGAGGCCATCTAATAAAAAGCAGCAAAATTTATTACATCTGTAAAATGATATGCTTTATGGAAGAATGTCCACACCCTCCAACCAGTCCAAGACCTAATGTCAAGACCTGAAAATAAAATGCACCTCACTCCGAGAAAGAATAAAGACTGCTCGCTTGGCTAGGCTGTAAAAGATATGCAACAACTTCATTGCCACTGGCATCATGGTCAAGCTCAGACCTATTCCACCATGCCATCAACAGTTACAGGACCCGTCCTCACAACTGCACAGCAGAACCCAGTGCCAGTAATTCTCATTGCCAGTCTCGTACCATCAGACGTTTCTTGACAATAAATTGAAAACTTTTTTTTCCCATGAGTGCTTCAGATCCTTGGTAGTATATAGTAGTAGTAGTAGTAATAGGGACTGACGTTTTGGGCCTTAGGCCTTATGGCCTATTTGCGTCCCCTCATTATTTTTCAATTTCACTGCGGTCTGGTTGCACGCCTATCTTATAAAATAACATTATATTCAATCCACACTAAAGAAAGGTCTTTCAATTTAGGGTCTTCATCTAGGAGTTTTTAAAGCTGTTCATGTCAGGTGCATATTTGGTGTGAGTAGGCAGTGCATTCCAATAATTAGCAAATTCTGAAAGCAAAACAAGACTTTCTTTTGTTAGTATGGCAATGGCTGATAAAAAAAAAAATCTTGCCTTCATTATTTCTCATGCAACCAACTTCTGAGAATTTGAAAAGTGCATGCACATTAACATCATCATAATTATGGAATATTTTTAAAAATTGGATTAGGTGTCCTCTGATCCTCCTTCCTTTCAGTAATTGGAGATAATGTAATCTTTCTTTATAATGTTAAATTTACTACACTCTTTCAGGATTTTAGTAGCTCGCCTTTGTACATTTTCTATAACTTTTGACTGCCTCTTGAGATGGGTATGCAAATTACATTAGCGTATTTGAGTTGGGGCCTAACAAATGCTTTAAATAACTTGACAAATGTCTCCTTTTCTAGAAAGGCAGAAGTTCTCCTAATGAGTCCCATCATCTGATTTGCTTTTTACAACTTGCTGGATGTGAGGATCAAAGGATAGATCTTTATCAAAGGTTACTCCCCAGATCTGTTTCTTCATCACATATATTTACTTTCTGCAATTCGTCGTTCACAATCATAGTATATTCAAAACTGTTTATTCTTTTTGCCAATATGCATCACCTTACATTTTGCTACATTGAAGTAAAGGTTCCATTAATCTGACTATCCTTGTAGCTTGTTTATATCCTGTTGGATCTTTGTGCTGTTTGTCGCCTTGTCATATATATTTCTGTGTCATCTGCAAATATTTTTGCATGTGGTTTGAGTCATGTCCAGTAAATCATTAATGAACACAGTGAATAATATGGACCCTAGGATACTACCCTGTGGTACTCCACTTAGGATCTCAGATGTCTTGGATCTCTCTTCTCCCACTCTCACTAATTGTGACCTTCCTTTAAGAAAACCTCTGATTCAGTTTAGAACATTACCATTTACTCCATATTTTTAGTTTAGTTAGCAGCCTTTCATGGGGGAACAGAATCAAATGCCTTTCTAAAGTCCATTATATCATTTGACACCCCATTATCTACCAGTTCTGTTATGTTGTCGATTACTTCTAGTAGGTTGTCGATTACTTCTAGTAATTGTGTGACACATGATCTCTTTTTCCTAAATCCATGTTGGCATTTAGCATACAAGTCATTTTCAGTAAAATTAGCAACTACCACATCCCTTACAAAGCTCTCTAAAATCTTACATGCAATACAAGTCAAGCTGACCAGCCTGTAATTACCTGGGTCTGTTTTGGAACCTTTTTTTAAATATAGCTGTGAACTCTGCATAATGATTACATAATGGACTAGCTATCTCATCACGTACTTCTTTTAACACTCATGGTGGAATAAGATCCGGACCTTGAGACTTGTTAGGGTTTAACTCTTTCAATTTGCTTTTAACTGCATGCATGATTACCCTTATATCACATATTGATACACCATCAGATCAGGAACACTCTGGTAAGTTTGGAACGCTACTTAGGTCCTCACGTGTAAAAAAACACTAGAGAAGAAGTCGTTTAGCGTTTCTGCCTTTTCTTTATCGTTATCTACCAAACTTCCATGTTTCCTTTTCAATGTGCCTATCCCAGTGTTTACTTTTATCTTTTCTTTAATATATTTCCAAAACATTTTGGGGTTACTTTTACTTTCTTTGCCTAAAATTTCTCTTTCATAATTTTTGTCTTCTCTTAACAAATCTGTTGCTTAAATTCCTTATTTCAATATATCTTAGGTAATCCCGTCCTGATTTGGTGCACAAGTATCTTTTGAACATCCTATATTTCTTTTTGATTGTTTTAAATGCTTTTCCATCCATCCATATATCGGTTTTATGTTTTTCACCGAACCTATTTTCACTTTTGGAATGCACTCTTCCATACCTGTTGTTAGTACTCCTTTGAGGTGATTCAGCTATCTTCTACATTCAATTGGTCCATAGTTGTCCAATCGTGGTTACTTATAATACTTCTCAGTTGGTTATAATTTCCTTTGTTTAGATTGAAAGCATATCTTGCCTTTGGTTTTATGTTGTAGTTTGTTATAAATACATAAAATTCAAAGGACAATACATCATGGTCACTTTTTCCACCTGGATCCTGGTGCGTAATATCTGAAATAAGATTATCCTCATTCACTAATATCCAGTCATCCAAAGTTGGGTTCTGTCCTGGTCTCCTCCTCATTGGTTTGTTACTTTCTGCATCAAGTACGCATCACTGATTTTTTCAACAATTTGCTCACCTTTCTTCCCTGACCACTTTCCATCCCATCTGACAAAAGGGTAATTAAAATCACCCATAATCAATACTTTGTCAAATTTTAACATTATATCACTTTATCAGATTTTAAAAAAGTCAAACATTTTTTCATCATTAGCTTCAGAACTCTCATTAGGACTTCTATAGATGCAGCCAAGTAATACAGTGTTTCTATCATTGGTATTAAATGTGCACCATACATTTTCCTGGAACTCAGATGTGTTTAGTTCTTCACATTCACATGGGTTTAAGAATTTCTCTATATATAATGCTACCCCTCTACTTATTTTGTTACTTTAAGAATATATCATAGTTTGGAATATGGTATTCTGATTCAATGAAATTCTTAGCATTCTTGGGTTTTATTTCGTGAGACTAATTACACTAGGTTTAATTTCATCAAATTCATGTATTCTTGTAAAAAAAAAACTCATCTTTTTTGTCAAAACGCTGTCCATATTGGTGTACAGTACCGAGCATCCATTCACACTCCATACCTTGCACTCTCACGACTCCCTGTCTTACCATTCATTCTTCCATTTTTGTTTGTTTTATTCACACTATGTACATGTCCTTGATCCAGTCAATCCCTGTCACTCCCACCACTGTTTCCTGCACCAGTACTGTGATTGGTCATTCTTGGTTTTATGGTCACTATCTTTCCTTGGCACATGCTAAGTTTTTATCACCGTCTTCAATGCGTTTTTTCATCTCATCCCTCAACTTCTTGTGGGTCTCGCATTCTTTCATGGTGTAGTCCGGATTCACAAAGACTCTCTTGTCCTTGTCCCTCACGTCTTTGTTCAGTTCAGGGGCCTTTTTCTGGATCTCTCGCTTCTTGTTCCCCCGTCTTGATAGTGACTCTCATCAATCTTGGTTTATTCACCTTCTTGCCCCAGTCAGACTGAGACAGGTTTACTTACATCCTCCTCATCCAAGGTGACTAGCTTCTCCATAGTTTCTTGGCAGCAGACAGGTTGTCTTCAAACCTCCCTTTGATATCAGTCTTTGAACTCTCTTTCAGGTTCACTATGATGAGATTTCTCTTCCTCTTTTCCACCTCTCTCTGCTCCTCCATGGCCTCAGCCAGTTTCCTGGCTACTACTTCTTCAATTTTTCTTCTAGGTTTTCACCAAGAACGTTTTTTTCTAGATTCTCCAGATGAGCACTGAGTGCACCCACAAGCGATATCAGGTCCAGTAATTTGTCGATACGTTGGTCCTGTCTTGCCTGTACTTCATTTTTGGCGTCCACACACTGTTGGCAAATCCACACCAACTGGGCTGGTTTGGGTCACAAAACATTTCGAACAGCTGCAGGCTTAACCCTGAGCATTTTTCGTGAGCCCATTTTTTTTTTACAGGCAAAGCACTTAATCGAGTTTTCTTGTTCATTGTCACATGTATTACTGCACTGTGGACACTGCCAGGCAGAGAGACCATTCATTCCCATGTTTACTTTCGATTTGGGACTTGGTTTTGGTTTGACCGCGCGGAGTCCCAGTTGCAAATCTGTGCCCTCCATACATTATTTTTTTCACTTCGTTGTGTTTTTAACATGTTTGATAAAATAATCATTACAAGAGAACAAAATTGAAAAATGAATCAGCTTACCTTGTAATTGTAACTGCTGAGTAAAACCAGTGAGTCCAATAATAAGTTATGACCAAGTTAGTTGTGCAGTACGAGCAAAATAAGTACACACGCTGTGAATGGTGGGAACAGAAATCGCTCAGGTCGCAACAGCTTCACAAACTTCCCAGCTTTGAAAAATTCTCCTGTCTGAAGGCTTATTATAACTTAATATATGCAGCAAGCAATTGTTTGCTTATCTCTGGGCACCAGTTTGTACCACCTTAAGCCCCGAATAACAGAAAATACCACAATAGCGACTGTAATTTTCCTGTATTTTCTACTACTCTAAAATCTGGCTGCCATCTTCTTGCGCATATGCAGACCACACAACAAAAAAAAAAGAAAAAAAAAAAATGACACAATGTGATCACTCTGCACAAAGAAGAAAAACAAACATTACAAAAACCATCATCAGGATCGTCATAATAATTTAAGCCTTAGTAACGATTGTAATAATCACTCTACAGGAAGAGGAAACATCACCAACACCACTGTCACGATCATTATCATTTAATTAATATTTAATGTCATACCTTGAGTTCCAATGAAGTAACTTCGACGTCTGTGAATCATTTTCCCACTGATGTCCCACATATACATGCAACGCTCTGACACGGGTGACAGGATCCTCTCTACATTGAACATGGCAGCATCGGTCGGCAATGTTCTTATCATGTTACTCATTCCGAGAGCCCACGAATACACTACGAATGTTTTGCCTGACCCACTAAAACCCAGCACAAGGATTTTAACTGTGTTCTTAGCTACGTCTATTCCACTGCTGCCTCCGCAAACGTATGCACCCATCATGAGGTGACCAAGTTTGAGGCCATTTGATGTTTTCCACGTTTCATTGTTCAAGCTAACAGACGATGAAAATCGAGCCGGTCATCATTTTCTGCCTTCTGTCAGCCATGGCAGCGGAAGACGCGCCTACAAGCCTAAGGGAAGCTATTCCCCGTGCTATGTGTCGGGAAGGTTGCGGTCCACATTTACAAAAATTATCAGATTCAAAACGGCCGTGGCTTCGAGAGGTCTTCTTCTTCTTCTTCCTTGATAGCGACCACAATCAACTTGATGATTATTCCATACAAATGCTCCTTTGAATGCTCTGTTCCCACTTTGCCCACTGCACCACTTTGCCCCAGGACAAGGAACATGTCCATCCCCACAGAACATCGACAAAACAGCAGTTTGCTCTTTGCACTCACTGTATCACGCCACAAAAAAAAGGGACATGGAGCGTATCACGCGACGGAAACGTTTTAAAATGTTTTTTCTCCCCCTAGAGTCAGTGAATATCTCCCAGCTGATCAAAAGTCGTAAATAAAGTACATTTCACCTAGTGGTGACTAATGTTGACCTGATTCGACGTACGGGGCTGTTGGTGTTCCTGTGACGTTGTGGGCGGGCTGGGACGAGGCCGGTGGTGGGTCCGGTGGCGGAGAGGAAGGATCTGGAAGAAAGAGAACCAGTGAAATGCCGCACAGATCACATTTTGTCAGAAAACGGTGTCCGCTTAGCTTAAAACGTGAAAATGTCACCACTTGTGCACACTGATCTCCCCCCCCCACTATATTCACTACAACTATAAGAAATCCATCTCAATCATTTTGAGTTGTGCAGATAGTCATAACGAACGAAAAACTCAATAGTTTGAAGTGATGGAAATGTTTTCTACCGAAATGTTTTCACATGTCCATTATTGATTATCTCCCGAACCACGCTAGATCTAACAAATTCGTGGATATGAAGACATCTGACAAACCCGATTTTCTTTTTAATCTATACAACATTCATTGACGAAAAAGCATAAAACAATACCATAAAACAATACCCTCTCTCTGGCAATGTTAAAGACGGTGGGAGAAAAGATCCCGGATCCGTTTCTGACTCCTCATTTGCACCAAGATTCGAGGTAGTTGTTCTGCAGGGCCGCAGTAAATCAGTCCACGACATATTTATTGGCCTATGTGATGTCATAGTGATGGCCTAATCTTATAGGCAGATGTG
>JADBJO010000047.1:1290270-1301571 GCA_016801955.1 Conus betulinus | reverse complement strand
TGCTCACTAAACAAACATTCAAAAAGATGAAAAATGGCAGTTCATTTCAGTCGCTTATGATTTGCCTACAGCCGCCCTTTTCCCAGAAATGCTGTTTTTTCTGCAGAAGAATTTTAATTAAAATGCCAGACAATAGGTGCAAACAAATAACAAGACAAAACATGATGCCTTTCGGTCTCTTTGGTCTTCTTCTTCAGGCAAGAGAAACAATATTCAGGCCAACGAAAATGAAGAAATAGCAATCAATTATCTCCTCAAATTCAACGCAAGATGTGCATTGAATAGACATGAGGCTGTTGGGAAAGAGACAATGCGAAAGAAAATAATCATGATGATAATAATAATGATAGCAATAAAAATGATGATAGCAATAATCAATGATAATGAAAACAGAAATTTCAAGATAATGCAAATGAAAATAATCATGATGATAATAATAATAATCATATCAATAATAATAATAATAATAATAATGATGATGATGATGATGATAATATAATATATGATGAAGAGGGAACAGAGGAAGAGGAAGGAGCAGAAGGAGGGGGAGACAGAAGAACAAATAGGAAAAGGAGAATACAGAATGTGAGAAAGATAGAATCTGATAGGTATATTAATAGTTATAATATAAATCATGATTATAACCACATAACAATGATAGTGATGATATAAGAGACTGGAGACAGAGTAGGTTGGAATGCCAGAAATAGTAGCAATGTATGATAATAATACTAATGATATTAGTCAACATGACAGTTGTTAGAGTTATGAAGTTGTAGGAGCAGTTGTAATGAGGGTAATAGTAAATCTATTAGAGTTAGCAATAGTAATCATGATCAAACTATTGATAATAATTCTACTAATGGTAATGTTACTACTGGGCCTAATAAATGTAAGGTAGTAAGAAAAGGTGAATGCTTATGGTGTGAAAGTTGAAAGTTTGCAATATTTTTTAGTTGTTATTTGCAGGGGATAGCGCGAACGCAGTCCCCCTCACCAAAAAATTACGCACTCGAGTCACCTACATTTGAGGTGATCGCAGGGGTCAACCCGCCCGAAGTGCAATGGACAGGCCTCGCCCTGGGAGAACCCCCTTCTTGATCAGGGTCTCTCTCCCGTGCCAGGTAAGTATGCTTGTTCATTTATTGGGGATGCACCCACGTCCACAGTTTATAATAAAACTCTCAGGTGTCCATCCACAACATTTTTTTTATTCCCACTTTTCTTCAAAAATATCTGCATTTGTAAGTAAGTTTAATGGCTTTCTCCACACTGAAAATACTGTTTCAAGTTTTGATTGAAATTGTGAAGAGATTTCTATCATGACTTTGAACAATATCTTATTTTGCATGGGGTATAACATTTCTTAACAAGGAAAGTCACTCTTCTCAGAACATGTCCAAGTTCATCATGTAACTAATCGAAAAAGTTCGTTTTCATTTTCCGTTCAAGTTCATCATGTAACAGATCGAAAAAGTTCGTTTTCATTTTTCGTTCTATCATTTTCAGTCCCCCAGTATGATCAAATCATCTACATTTGAGGCATAACACATTCCATGAAATTAATCAGTTTGGGCTGGCAGTATTTACAACACATTGATCTATTTGTCTCCCCTGCAGACTGTCAGGACTGTACAAACGTCATACTAAATTATATCATGACTCTGAAAAGAGATGCTTTAAATAAAGTAGCTTTACATAAAATACACAGGTGTGTGTGTTTTTCTGCACGCGTGCATGTGCACGTGTGCTTCTGTGTGTGTGTGTGTGTGTGTGTGTGTGTGTGTGTGTGTGTGTGTGTGTGTGTGTGTGTGTGTGTTGCCTATTTGTAAGAGAAAGAAACACAGGCAGAGAGAGAGAGAGAGAGAGAGAGAGAGAGAGAGAGAGAGAGAGAGAGAGAGAGAGAGAGAGAGAGAGAGAGAGAGAGTTGTTAATTATGTTTGAATTTGTGACATATCAAGAAGTGATTCACTGCCAGTTTGCCTTTACATTCTCTAAAATAGTACTTGGAAGAATCCTTTAACATGGGCATACCAATACAACTAGAGGTAAATGTTTTCTAACTGATCATTTACTGCTCACTAAACAAACATTCAAAAAGATGAAAAATGGCAGTTCATTTCAGTCGCTTATGATGATTTGCCTACAGGCCGCCTTTTCCCAGAAATGCTGTTTTTTCTGCAGAAGAATTTTAATTAAAATGCCAGACAATAGGTGCAAACAAATACAAGACAAAACATGATGCCTTTCGGTCTCTTTGGTCTTCTTCAGGCAAGAGAAACAATATTCAGGCCAACGAAAATGAAGAAATAGCAATCAATTATCTCCTCAAATTCAACGCAAGATGTGCATTGAATAGACATGAGGCTGTTGGGAAAGAGACAATGCGAAAGAAAATAATCATGATGAATAAATAATGATAGCAATAAAAATGATGATAGCAATAATCAATGATAATGAAACAACAGAAATTTCAAGATAATGCAAATGAAAATAATCATGATGATATAATAAATAATCATATCAATAATAATAATAATAATAATAATGATGATGATGATGATAATTATAAATAATGATGAAGAGGGAACAGAGGAAGAGGAAGGAGCAGAAAGGAGGGGGAGACAGAAGAACAAATAGGAAAAGGAGAATACAGAATGTGAGAAAGATAGAATCTGATAGGTATATTAATAGTTATAATATAAATCATGATTATAACCACATAACAATGATAGTGATGATATAAGAGACTGGAGACAGAGTAGATTGGAATGCCAGAAATAGTAGCAATGTATGATAATAATACTAATGATATTAGTCAACATGACAGTTGTTAGAGTTATGAAGTTGTAGGAGCAGTTCTAATGAGGGTAATAGTAAATCTATTAGAGTTAGCAATAGTAATCATGATCAAACTATTGATAATAATTCTACTAATGGTAATGTTACTACTGGGCCTAATAAATGTAAGGTAGTAAGAAAAGGTGAATGCTTATGGTGTGAAAGTTGAAAGTTTGCAATATTTTAGTTGTTATTTGCAGGGGATAGCGCGAACGCAGTCCCCCTCACCAAAAAATTACGCACTCGAGTCACCTACATTTGAGGTGATCGCAGGGGTCAACCCGCCCGAAGTGCAATGGACAGGCCTCGCCCTGGGAGAACCCCCTTCTTGATCAGGGTCTCTCCCGTGCCAGGTAAGTATGCTTGTTCATTTTATTTAAGTGTGAGATTTACGTCCTATCGGCCTGAGGCCCTTAAGGACAAGGTTCCTGCAGACATATGTCTACATCTAGGTAAGTATGCTTGTTTTATTGGGGATTATTGGGGATGCACCCACGTCCACAGTTTTATAATAAAACTCTCAGGTGTCCATCACAACATTTTTTTTATTCCCACTTTTCTTCAAAAATATCTGCATTTTGTAAGTAAGTTTAATGGCTTTCTCCACACTGAAAATACTGTTTCAAGTTTTTGATTGAAATTGTGAAGAGATTTCTATCATGACTTTGAACAATATCTTATTTTTTGCATGGGGTATAACATTTCTTAACAAGGAAAGTCACTCTTCTCAGAACATGTCCAAGTTCATCATGTAACTAATCGAAAAAGTTCGTTTTCATTTTTCCGTTCAAGTTCATCATGTAACAGATCGAAAAAGTTCGTTTTCATTTTTCGTTCTATCATTTTCAGTCCCCCAGTATGATCAAATCATCTACATTTGAGGCATAACACATTCCATGAAATTAATCAGTTTGGGCTGGCAGTATTTACAACACATTGATCTATTTGTCTCCCCTGCAGACTGTCAGGACTGTACAAACGTCATACTAAATTATATCATGACTCTGAAAAGAGATGCTTTAAATAAGTAGCTTTACATAAAATACACACAGGTGTGTGTGTTTTCTGCACGCGTGCATGTGCACGTGTGCTTCTGTGTGTGTGTGTGTGTGTGTGTGTGTGTGTGTGTGTGTGTGTGTGTGTGTGTGTGTGTTTGCCTATTTGTAAGAGAAAGAAACACAGGCAGACAGAGAGAGAGAGAGAGAGAGAGAGAGAGAGAGAGAGAGAGAGAGAGAGAGAGAGAGAGTTGGTTAATTATGTTTGAATTTGTGACATATCAAGAAGTGATTCACTGCCAGTTTGCCTTTACATTCTCTAAAATAGTACTTGGAAGAATCCTTTAACATGGGCATACCAATACAACTAGAGGTAAATGTTTTCTAACTGATCATTTACTGCTCACTAAACAAACATTCAAAAAGATGAAAAATGGCAGTTCATTTCAGTCGCTTATGATGCCTACAGGCCGCCTTTTCCCAGAAATGCTGTTTTTTTCTGCAGAAGAATTTTAATTAAAATGCCAGACAATAGGTGCAAACAAATAACAAGACAAAACATGATGCCTTTCGGTCTCTTTGGTCTTCTTCAGGCAAGAGAAACAATATTCAGGCCAACGAAAATGAAGAAATAGCAATCAATTATCTCCTCAAATCAAACGCAAGATGTGCATTGAATAGACATGAGGCTGTTGGGAAAGAGACAATGCGAAAGAAAATAATATTATTTTCATTTGCATTATCTTGAAATTTCTGTGTTTTCATTATCATTGATTATTGCTATCATCATTTTTATTGCTATCATTATTATTATCATCATGATTATTTTCTTTCGCATTGTCTCTTTCCCAACAGCCTCATGTCTATTCAATGCACATCTTGCGTTGAATTTGAGGAGATAATTGATTGCTATTTCTTCATTTTCGTTGGCCTGAATATTGTTTCTCTTGCCTGAAGAAGACCAAAGAGACCGAAAGGCATCATGTTTTGTCTTGTTATTTGTTTGCACCTATTGTCTGGCATTTTAATTAAAATTCTTCTGCAGAAAAAAAAACAGCATTTCTGGGAAAAGGCGGCCTGTAGGCAAATCATAAGCGACTGAAATGAACTGCCATTTTTCATCTTTTTGAATGTTTGTTTAGTGAGCAGTAAATGATCAGTTAGAAAACATTTACCTCTAGTTGTATTGGTATGCCCATGTTAAAGGATTCTTCCAAGTACTATTTTAGAGAATGTAAAGGCAAACTGGCAGTGAATCACTTCTTGATATGTCACAAATTCAAACATAATTAACCAACTCTCTCTCTCTCTCTCTCTCTCTCTCTCTCTCTCTCTCTCTCTCTCTCTCTCTCTCTCTCTGCCTGTGTGTCTTTCTCTTACAAATAGGCAAACACACACACACACACACACACACACACACACACACACACACACACACACACACACACACAGCACACGTGCACATGCACGCGTGCAGAAACACACACACACCTGTGTATTTTATGTAAAGCTACTTTATTTAAAGCATCTCTTTTCAGAGTCATGATATAATTTAGTATGACGTTTGTACAGTCCTGACAGTCTGCAGGGGAGACAAATAGATCAATGTGTTGTAAATACTGCCAGCCCAAACTGATTAATTTCATGGAATGTGTTATGCCTCAAATGTAGATGATTTGATCATACTGGGGGACTGAAAATGATAGAACGAAAAATGAAAACGAACTTTTTCGATCTGTTATGATGAACTTGAACGGAAAATGAAAACGAACTTTTTCGATTAGTTACATGATGAACTTGGACATGTTCTGAGAAGAGTGACTTTCCTTGTTAAGAAATGTTATACCCCATGCAAAATAAGATATTTTCAAAGTCATGATAGAAATCTCTTCACAATTTCAATCAAAACTTGAAACAGTATTTTCAGTGTGGAGAAAGCCATTAAACTTACTTACAAAATGCAGATATTTTGAAAGAAAAGTGGGAATAAAAAAAATGTTGTGGATGGACACCTGAGAGTTTTAATAAAACTGTGGACGTGGGTGCATCCCCAATAAAAAAAAAAATGTTGTGGATGAACAACCTGAGAGTTTTATATACACTGTGGACGTGGGTGCATCCCCAATAAATGAACAAGCATACTTACCTGGCATACACGGGAGAGACCCTGATCAAGAAGGGGGTTCTCCCAGGGCGAGGCCTGTCCATTGCACTTCGGGCGGGTTGACCCCTGCGATCACCTCAAATGTAGGTGACTCGAGTGCGTAATTTTTTGGTGAGGGGGACTGCGTTCGCGCTATCCCCTGCAAATAACAACTAAAATATTGCAAACTTTCAACTTTCACACCATAAGCATTCACCTTTTCTTACTACCTTACATTTATTAGGCCCAGTAGTAACATACCATAGTAGAATTATTATCAATAGTTTGATCATGATTACTATTGCTAACTCTAATAGATTTACTATTACCCTCATTACAACTGCTCCTACAACTTCATAACTCTAACAACTGTCATGTTGACTAATATCATTAGTATTATTATCATACATTGCTACTATTTCTGGCATTCCAACCTACTCTGTCTCCAGTCTCTTATATCATCACTATCATTGTTATGTGGTTATAATCATGATTTATATTATAACTATTAATATACCTATCAGATTCTATCTTTCTCACATTCTGTATTCTCCTTTTCCTATTTGTTCTTCTGTCTCCCCCTCCTTCTGCTCCTTCCTCTTCCTCTGTTCCCTCTTCATCATTATTATAATTATCATCATCATCATCATCATTATTATTATTATTATTATTATTATATGATTATTATTATTATCATCATCATTGATTATTTCATTTGCATTATCTTGAAATTTCTGTTTTCATTATCATTGATTATTGCTCATCATTTTTTTTTGCTATCATTATTATTATCATCATGATTATTTTCTTTCGCATTGTCTCTTTCCCAACAGCCTCATGTCTATTCAATGCACATCTTGCGTTGAATTTGAGAGATAATTGATTGCTATTTCTTCATTTTCGTTGGCCTGAATATTGTTTCTCTTGCCTGAAGAAGACCAAAGAGACCGAAAGGCATCATGTTTTGTCTTGTTATTTGTTTGCACCTATTGTCTGGCATTTTAATTAAAATTCTTCTGCAGAAAAAAACAGCATTTCTGGGAAAAGGCGGCCTGTAGGCAAATCATAAGCGACTGAAATGAACTGCCATTTTTCATCTTTTTGAATGTTTGTTTAGTGAGCAGTAAATGATCAGTTAGAAAACATTTACCTCTAGTTGTATTGGTATGCCCATGTTAAAGGATTCTTCCAAGTACTATTTTAGAGAATGTAAAGGCAAACTGGCAGTGAATCACTTCTTGATATGTCACAAATTCAAACATAATTAACCAACTCTCTCTCTCTCTCTCTCTCTCTCTCTCTCTCTCTCTCTCTCTCTCTCTCTCTCTGCTGTGTGTTTCTTTCTCTTACAAATAGGCAAACACACACACACACACACACACACACACACACACACACACACACACACACACACACACACACACACACAGCACACGTGCACATGCACGCGTGCAGAAACACACACACACCCCTGTGTATTTTATGTAAAGCTACTTTATTTAAAGCATCTCTTTTCAGAGTCATGATATAATTTAGTATGACGTTTGTACAGTCCTGACAGTCTGCAGGGGGAGACAAATAGATCAATGTGTTGTAAATACTGCCAGCCCAAAAATGATTAATTTCATGGAATGTGTTATGCCTCAAATGTAGATGATTTGATCATACTGGGGGACTGAAAATGATAGAACGAAAATGAAAACGAACTTTTTCGATCTGTTACATGATGAACTTGAACGGAAAATGAAAACGAACTTTTTCGATTAGTTACATGATGAACTTGGACATGTTCTGAGAAGAGTGACTTTCCTTGTTAAGAAATGTTATACCCCCATGCAAAATAAGATATTGTTCAAAGTCATGATAGAAATCTCTTCACAATTTCAATCAAAACTTGAAAAACAGTATTTTCAGTGTGGAGAAAAGCCATTAAACTTACTTACAAAATGCAGATATTTTTGAAGAAAAGGGGGATAAAAAAAATGTTGTGGATGGACACCTGAGAGTTTTATTATAAACTGTGGACGTGGGTGCATCCCCAATAAATGAACAAGCATACTTACCTGGCACGGAGAGACCCTGATCAAGAAGGGGGTTCTCCCAGGGCGAGGCCTGTCCATTGCACTTCGGGCGGGTTGACCCCTGCGATCACCTCAAATGTAGGTGACTCGAGTGCGTAATTTTTTGGTGAGGGGGACTGCGTTCGCGCTATCCCCTGCAAATAACAACTAAAATATTGCAAACTTTCAACTTTTCACACCATAAGCATTCACCTTTTCTTACTACCTTACATTTATTAGGCCCAGTAGTAACATTACCATTAGTAGAATTATTATCAATAGTTTGATCATGATTACTATTGCTAACTCTAATAGATTTACTATTACCCTTTACCCTACATTACAACTGCTCCTACAACTTCATAACTCTAACAACTGTCATGTTGACTAATATCATTAGTATTATTATTATCATACATTGCTACTATTTCTGGCATTCCAACCTACTCTGTCTCCAGTCTCTTATATCATCACTATCATTGTTATGTGGTTATAATCATGATTTATATTATAACTATTAATATACCTATCAGATTCTATCTTTCTCACATTCTGTATTCTCCTTTTCCTATTTGTTCTTCTGTCTCCCCCTCCTTCTGCTCCTTCCTCTTCCTCTGTTCCCTCTTCATCATTATTATAATTATCATCATCATCATCATTATGATTATCATTATTATTATTATTATATTGATATGATTATTATTATTATCATCATGATTATTTTCATTTGCATTATCTTGAAATTTCTGTTTTCATTATCATTGATTATTGCTATCATCATTTTTATTGCTATCATATTATTATCATCATGATTATTTTCTTTCGCATTGTCTCTTTCCCAACAGCCTCATGTCTATTCAATGCACATCTTGCGTGAATTTGAGGAGATAATTGATTGCTATTTCTTCATTTTCGTTGGCCTGAATATTGTTTCTCTTGCCTGAAGAAGACCAAAGAGACCGAAAGGCATCATGTTTTGTCTTGTTATTTGTTTGCACCTATTGTCTGGCATTTTAATTAAAATTCTTCTGCAGAAAAAACAGCATTTCTGGGAAAAGCGGCCTGTAGGCAATCATAAGCGACTGAAATGAACTGCCATTTTTTTCATCTTTTTGAATGTTTGTTAGTGAGCAGTAAATGATCAGTTAGAAAACATTTACCTAGTTGTATTGGTATGCCCATGTTAAAGGATTCTTCCAAGTACTATTTTAGAGAATGTAAAGGCAAACTGGCAGTGAATCACTTCTTGATATGTCACAAATTCAAACATAATTAACCAACTCTCTCTCTCTCTCTCTCTCTCTCTCTCTCTCTCTCTCTCTCTCTCTCTCTCTGCCTGTGTTTCTCTCTCTTACAAATAGGCAACACACACACACACACACACACACACACACACACACACACACACACACACACACACACACACAGACAGCACACACGTGCACATGCACGCGTGCAGAAACACACACACACCTGTGTATTTTATGTAAAGCTACTTTATTTAAAGCATCTCTTTTCAGAGTCATGATATAATTTAGTATGACGTTTGTACAGTCCTGACAGTCTGCAGGGAGAGACAAATAGATCAATGTGTTGTAAATACTGCCAGCCCAAACTGATTAATTTCATGGAATGTGTTATGCCTCAAATGTAGATGATTTGATCATACTGGGGGACTGAAAATGATAGAACGAAAAATGAAAACGAACTTTTTCGATCTGTTACATGATGAACTTGAACGGAAAATGAAAACGAACTTTTTCGATTAGTTACATGATGAACTTGGACATGTTCTGAGAAGAGTGACTTTCCTTGTTAAGAAATGTTATACCCCATGCAAAATAAGATATTGTTCAAAGTCATGATAGAAATCTCTTCACAATTTCAATCAAAACTTGAAACAGTATTTTCAGTGTGGAGAAAGCCATTAAACTTACTTACAAAATTCAGATATTTTTGAAGAAAAGTGGGAATAAAAAAAATGTTGTGGATGGACACCTGAGAGTTTTATTATAAACTGTGGACGTGGGTGCATCCCCAATAAATGAACAAGCATACTTACCTGGCACGGGAGAGACCCTGATCAAGAAGGGGGTTCTCCCAGGGCGAGGCCTGTCCATTGCACTTCGGGCGGGTTGACCCCTGCGATCACCTCAAATGTAGGTGACTCGAGTGCGTAATTTTTTGGTGAGGGGGACTGCGTTCGCGCTATCCCCTGCAAATAACAACTAAAAATATTGCAAACTTTCAACTTTCACACCATAAGCATTCACCTTTTCTTACTACCTTACATTTATTAGGCCCAGTAGTAACATTACCATTAGTAGAATTATTATCAATAGTTTGATCATGATTACTATTGCTAACTCTAATAGATTTACTATTACCCTCATTACAACTGCTCCTACAACTTCATAACTCTAACAACTGTCATGTTGACTAATATCATTAGTATTATTATCATACATTGCTACTATTTCTGGCATTCCAACCTACTCTGTCTCCAGTCTCTTATATCATCACTATCATTGTTATGTGGTTATAATCATGATTTATATTATAACTATTAATATACCTATCAGATTCTATCTTTCTCACATTCTGTATTCTCCTTTTCCTATTTGTTCTTCTGTCCCCCCTCCTTCTGCTCCTTCCTCTTCCTCTGTTCCCTCTTCATCATTATTATAATTATCATCATCATCATCATTATGATTATCATTATTTATTATTATTATTGATATGATTATTATTATTTATCATCATGATTATTTTCATTTGCATTATCTTGAAATTTCTGTTTTCATTATCATGATTATTGCTATCATCATTTTTATTGCTATCATTATTATTATCATCATGATTATTTTCTTTCGCATTGTCTCTTTCCCAACAGCCTCATGTCTATTCAATGCACATCTTGCGTTGAATTTGAGGAGATAATTGATTGCTATTTCTTCATTTTCGTTGGCCTGAATATTGTTTCTCTTGCCTGAAGAAGACCAAAGAGACCGAAAGGCATCATGTTTTGTCTTGTTATTTGTTTGCACCTATTGTCTGGCATTTTAATTAAAATCTTCTGCAGCAGAAAAAACAGCATTTCTGGGAAAGGCGGCCTGTAGGCAAAATCATAAGCGACTGAAATGAACTGCCATTTTTCATCTTTTTGAATGTTTGTTTAGTGAGCAGTAAATGATCAGTTAGAAAACATTTACCTCTAGTTGTATTGGTATGCCCATGTTAAAGGATTCTTCCAAGTACTATT
>JADBJO010000047.1:1241825-1288826 GCA_016801955.1 Conus betulinus | reverse complement strand
CTTCTTTGTCCGTACTATATCATAATCCTCATAGGATTGCCCCAGTAGTCCTGAATCACCAACAGAAGACCCTTGTTCCAACAAGAACCCTACATGACATGCCCAACCACAAATCCGGCATGGAACCTTTAAGAAACACCAACCTCAAAAAAAAAAGAAAGTGAACAAAACTTAAACAAGGGCCTATCGAGACAAGCTTACCCACAACACGATCGGAAAACAAGATGAAATGAAATGAAATAAAAATGTGGGGCAATGAACCCCCCAAAAGTGTGCAATAATACATTTGAACCCTGAAACTTTATGTTCTTTGATGCAGAATAAAAATGATTTAGTCATCAAGAAACTTACTATTTCACGTAGCCAACATCATTCTCAAGCAGCCACTTGAATGTTTGTCCATTGTACTTGCCGAAGCTGATGATGAGCTGACCCAGGTACTGGTCCTCAGTCAGCAATCTGCTCCATTGCAAGCAACGTTTTCTTTGCTGAAAACATAGCAGGATGGTCAGTAAGTTCAAATATATCAATAAATGAACGTTATGTTATGTAACCTAAAATAACAATTAACATTCATATTGTGCATAACCTCAGACAGCTGTAAAGCCTTAAGCACAGTTACATCAATGAACAATAATGCATAACCTTAAGCATTCAGCACACTTTACATTTATTAAGAGTACTTGAATCTTAAAAAAAAAAGAAAAAGAAAAGCATCAACTGTGTTCATACCTTCCTCCAATGCTGATTGTTCATCCCGAAGTCTGGAGTCAGAGTGCGGAGGGGGTGGGTTGGACAGCACATATCTGGTCTCTGCTGTTGCCTTCAACATGCACTGCTGTCTGTCCACTGGGAGAGTTTCGTCAAAATCTTCAGAGACGGCTTGAGTCGGTCAGTCATCCTGAGTGGTACTGGAAGCAAATACAAAAAAAAAAAAAAAGGTTTAAAGGTCAGTAAACAGGCACTAAAACAGTAGGGGAATAATGATAATGATATGAAACAAAAAAATCTATCTGACATTGACAAAGAAATGATTTCACCCATGGGCTATATCCACTGTGTTGGCCGGATGGGCAAAAAGATGGGCAAATCACAAATCAGACACCAATCTAAAAAAAAGAATAGGTCTTATAACTTACAGTTTCTTCAATCCTTGGCCGTGGGGGGAACTCCGCTTTCTAGAAACTTTCTACACGGTCACCTTCTTTTTCCACATCCCTCTTTGCCATATATTTCAAACACAGTTTGACATCGTTACAGACAATTTCATTTCCTCAGAACTAAAATCTAAGTGGGAAAAAAAACATTCATCCACACTCAATACCTAACAGAAAACATAACAAATAGGCTACAACATTTCGTTCCCAAAACTGCATCAAGGTAAGTAAGTTCGTGCATGAGTTGAGAGCTGTCTAGAACTTTCTCCAGCTACTTTTTCCACATCCCTCTTTGCCATATATTTCAAACACAGTTTGTTAGGTTTCCTTATGGGAGCGAAGACTACCCCACTTGTTTACTGTTTGTTGTTTACTGTTCCCTGCCTCATTTCATTTCCAAAATGGTTACAGACAGTTTTATTTCCTCATCAGAACTAAAATCTAAACGGAAAACAACACATTCACCCACACTCAATGCCTAACTGAAAAATAACAAACAGGCTACAACATTTCGTTCCTCAATTTCGGTCACAAAAACCACAGTATGGCGAAAGTAGGTCATTGCTTATCTTACGTTGATGCTGTGTTTGTACACCGATGTGCGTGCTTTGGGGCACCTGGTATCACCACGTGCGAAGACGGAACTAGGCCAAAGGGAAGTAATTTGTCGTTGTCGGAGTGCTCTGTCCATTCACGCTAAACTAAGCTTGTTTGTGGTTGGCTGAGATCGTAGACAATCGTAGACTTCTGATCAATGAGAGGGCTGGTGACACAGAGTGGAGAGGAGGAAACGCCGAAACAAAGCCTGTTTGTGGTTGGTTGAGATCGTAGACAATCGTAGACTTCTGATCAATGAGAGGGCTGGTGATCAAATGTAGGTGACTCGAGTGCGTAATTTTTTGGTGAGGGGGACTGCGTTCGCGCTATCCCCTGCAAAATAACAACTTAAAATATTGCAAACTTTCAACTTTCACACCATAAGCATTCACCTTTTCTTACTACCTTACATTTATTAGGCCCAGTAGTAACATTACCATTAGTAGAATTATTATCAATAGTTTGATCATGATTACTATTGCTAACTCTAATAGATTTACTATTACCCCTCATTACAACTGCTCCTACAACTTCATAACTCTAACAACTGTCATGTTGACTAATATCATTAGTATTATTATCATACATTGCTACTATTTCTGGCATTCCAACCTACTCTGTCTCCAGTCTCTTATATCATCACTATCATTGTTATGTGGTTATAATCATGATTTATATTATAACTATTAATATACCTATCAGATTCTATCTTTCTCACATTCTGTATTCTCCTTTTCCTATTTGTTCTTCTGTTCTGTCTCCCCCTCCTTCTTCTGCTCCTTCCTCTTCCTCTGTTCCCTCTTCATCATTATTATAATTATCATCATCATCATCATTATTATGATTATTATTATTATTGATATGATTATTATTATTATCATCATGATTATTTTCATTTGCATTATCTTGAAATTTCTGTTTTCATTATCATTGATTATTGCTATCATCATTTTTATTGCTATCATTATTATTATCATCATGATTATTTTCTTTCGCATTGTCTCTCTTTCCCAACAGCCTCATGTCTATTTCAATGCACATCTTGCGTTGAATTTGAGGAGATAATTGATTGCTATTTCTTCATTTTCGTTGGCCTGAATATTGTTTTCTCTTGCCTGAAGAAGACCAAAGAGACCGAAAGGCATCATGTTTTGTCTTGTTATTTGTTTTGCACCTATTGTCTGGCATTTTAATTAAAATTCTTCTGCAGAAAAAAAAACAGCATTTCTGGGAAAAGGCGGCCTGTAGGCAAATCATAAGCGACTGAAATGAACTGCCATTTTTCATCTTTTTGAATGTTTGTTTAGTGAGCAGTAAATGATCAGTTAGAAAACATTTACCTCTAGTTGTATTGGTATGCCCATGTTAAAGGATTCTTCCAAGTACTATTTTAGAGAATGTAAAGGCAAACTGGCAGTGAATCACTTCTTGATATGAAGAATATGGGTTGAGGGAGATGTCTATAGTGATTTCTTATTTCGATGGGTAACGAGCTGCCACTGCACTCTTGGTTCACAACTTGAAGTGTTGACTGCAGTGTTATGTTTATCTGCTGACAAGAAGCACTTCCAAATGACCAAAGGTAAGGTAAGGTAATTTTGCTTATAGCCCAGCCGACCGCAGAGGGCCATATCAGGGCTGTCACCATGTTTAAATCAACTCACAAGTCATCCATCCAAAAAAAAAAAAAAAAAAAAACCTCCACCCCCCCCCCCCCCCCCAAAAAAAAAAAAAAAAAAAAAACACACACACACACACACACACACACACACACACACACACACACACACACACACACACACCTTTCGCACATCTCTTCAAAATACATCTTCTAAAAATGTACCAGAAACTTCATTAAAATCTTTCTTCCGTAAAATCTTAGATCAGATGAAAGGGAAAACTCCCCAATGCTCATGAGAAAGAAAAGAAAGTCTTTAGAAAAGAAACATCAGCAAAGAGTGAAACAAACTGTAAGAATTAAAAATGATGCAGTATACTGAAACAAAGAGTTAGAGGGAACTGAAATATATTATCTTTGTATCCTGCTAGTTTGAGTTCCAGTGCAATGTTGAAGGCAATCAGTTCTTCCTGTTGGTTTCACTGGTTCCAACATGTGCTTCCTGTTCACGGGCTGGCTGTCCGTTGACTTCACTTCAAATGACTAAGTCTGAAGCCATGCAGGATGAAAAGAACAGTGGACAAGAAGAGGCTTGCATATGTGGTAACATGAGAGGCAGTCAATTAGCGTAACAATTCTCTCTCCTGGAAGAAGCTAGTTACCAGCGAGAGCGAACGGGAGTCCGGCAAAATTAATGTGAATAGTAGAAACGTGAAGCGAATGACAGTTACTTTTCCCTTTGACTATAAACGTTATTTTAAAACATAAGAAAAAATCTACACGGTTAAAAACTACTTCTATGAGTCTCAAATTCCACAATTGGTCAATATTGTAACCAACAGCACGGCTTCCGCATGAGAAGATCTTGCGAGACCCAACTCCTTGACTTCACCAACGAGCTGTTCTAGAAAACGGAGAGCGGGAAGCAGGCCGACATCTTGGTGCTGGATTTTTGCCAGGGCCTTCGATAAGGTCAACATAGCCTCCTGTCTCACAAGCTCAACTACTACGGTGTTCGAGGAGAGATCAACACCTGGGTAGCCGACTTCCTGAGAGACAGGCGGTGGTCATCAGTGGAGAGCGTTCTGGCTTCATTCCAGTCGGGTCCGGAGTCCCACAAGGCTCCGTTTTGGGGCCATGTCTGTTCCTGCGGATGACACGATGGCCTACAAGATGGTCACTTCTCCAACAGCCCAAGTCCATCTACGACAAGACCTCAACCAGCTTGCTGCGTGGGATAAGAGATGGGACATGGCCTTTCATCCTGGAAAGTGCACCACTCTGCCTGTGACCCACAACAGGAACCCCCTCCTTTGACTACTGTCTGCACGGCCATATCCTGGAGACCGTCACCAGCGCCAAGTATCTAGGCGTCACCATCTGCAGCGATTTCAGCTGGAACACGCACATGAACCACCTGTGCAACAAAGCCAACAAGACCCTAGGCTTCCTGCGTCGTAATATCAAAGTCAGCCCCAGGAAGATCAACGAAATGGCCTACAAGTCCTTTGTGTGACCCATCCTGGAGTACGCCAGCAGTATCTGGGATCCACACACAGAGCAGAACATCAGTAAGCTTGAAGCGGTGCAGCGCAGGGCAGCCCGTTTCATGATGAGATGCTACCACAACACCTCCAGCCCCGCCGCAAAGCTTGAAGAACTGAAGTGGCCCAGCCTCCAGGATAGACGACGCACAGCACCCCTATCCATACTGTACAAGATCCATAATGACCTGGTCAGCACAGAAGGCATCAAAGCCAGCCTGCGCCCTGCACCTACGCGCCGAAGCTGCGGTCACGATCAGCGGTTCACCATTCCGCAGTGCAGAACGCAGTACAGACAGCAGGCAATCCTTCCTCATACTATCAAGGACTGGAACGAGCTGCCCCAGGACGTTGTAGGGGCCAAGACCATCGACACTTTTGTGTCAAGTGCCTCCCGTTCCATTAAAAGCCACGCCCAGTTTTTTTGCCCTTCGGTTTGGACCCCTTGCATAAGTGACAGAATAATCATCAAGTTGATTGTGGTCGCTATCAAGGAAGAAGAAGAAGAAGAAGACCTCTCGAAGCCACGGCCGTTTTGAATCTGATACAATTTTGTAAAATGTGGACCGCAACCTTCCCGACACATAGCACGGGGAATAGCTTCCCTTAGGCTTGTAGGCGCGTCTTCCGCTGCCATGGCTGACAGAAGGCAGAAAATGATGACCGGCTCGATTTTCATCGTCTGTTAGCTTGAACAATGAAACGTGGAAAACATCAAATGGCCTCAAACTTGGTCACCTCATGATGGGTGCATACGTTTGCGGAGGCAGCAGTGGAATAGACGTAGCTAAGAACACAGTTAAAATCCTTGTGCTGGGTTTTAGTGGGTCAGGCAAAACATTCGTAGTGTATTCGTGGCTCTCTCGGAATGAGTAACATGATAAAACAGTGCCGACCGATGCTGCCATGTTCAATGTAGAGAGGATCCTGTCACCCGTGTCAGAGCGTTGCATGTATATGTGGGACATCAGTGGGAAAATGATTCACAGACGTCGAAGTTACTTCATTGGAACTCAAGGTATGACATTAAATATTAATTAAATGATAATGATCGTGACAGTGGTGTTGGTGATGTTTCCTCTTCCTGTAGAGTGATTATTACAATCGTTACTAAGGCTTAAATTATTATGACGATCCTGATGATGGTTTTGGTAATGTTTGTTTTTCTTCTTTGTGCAGAGAGTGATCACAATTGTGTCATTTTTTTTTCTCTTTTTTTGTTGTGTGGTCTGCATATGCGCAAGAAGATGGCAGCCAGATTTTTAGAGTAGTAAAATATACAGGAAAATTACAGTTGCTATTGTGGTATTTTCTGTTATTCGGGGCTTAAGGTGGTACAAACTGGTGCCCAGAGATAAGCAAACAATTGCTTGCATATATTTAAGTTATAATAAGCCTTCAGACAGGAGAATTTTTCAAAGCTGGGAAGTTTGTGAAGCTGTTGCTTGACCTGAGCGATTTCTGTTCCCACCATTCACAGCGTGTGTACTTATTTTGCTCGTACTGCACAACTAATACTTGGTCATAACTTATTATTGGACTCACTGGTTTTACTCAGCAGTTACAATTACAAGGTAAGCTGATTCATTTTTCAATTTTGTTCTCTTGTAATGATTATTTTATCAAACATGTTAAAAACACAACGAAGTGAAAAAAATAATGTATGGAGGGCACAGATTTGCAACTGGGACTCCGCGGTCAAACCAAAACCAAGTCCCAAATCGAAAGTAAACATGGGAATGAATGGTCTCTCTGCCTGGCAGTGTCCACAGTGCAGTAATACATGTGACAATGAACAAGAAAACTCGATTAAGTGCTTTGCCTGTAAAAAAAAAATGGGCTCACGAAAAATGCTCAGGGTTAAGCCTGCAGCTGTTCGAAATGTTTTGTGACCCAAACCAGCCCAGTTTGGTGTGGATTTGCCAACAGTGTGTGGACCAAAAATGAAGTACAGGCAAGACAGGACCAACGTATCGACAAATTACTGGACCTGATATCGCTTGTGGGTGCACTCAGTGCTCATCTGGAGAATCTAGAAAAAAACGTTCTTGGTGAAAACCTAGAAGAAAAAATTGAAGAAGTAGTAGCCAGGAAACTGGCTGAGGCCATGGAGGAGCAGAGAGAGGTGGAAAAGAGGAAGAGAAATCTCATCATAGTGAACCTGAAAGAGAGTTCAAAGACTGATATCAAAGGGAGGTTGAAGACAACCTGTCTGCTGCCAAGAAACTATTGGAGAAGCTAGTCACCTTGGATGAGGAGGATGTAAGTAACCCTGTCTCAGTCTGACTGGGCAAAGAAGGTGTGAATAAACCAAGATTGATGAGAGTCACTATCAAGACGGGGGAACAAGAAGCGAGAGATCCAGAAAAAGGCCCCTGAACTGAACAAAGACGTGAGGGACAAGGACAAGAGAGTCTTTGTGAATCCGGACTACACCATGAAAGAATGCGAGACCCACAAGAAGTTGAGGGATGAGATGAAAAACGCATTGAAGACGGTGATAAAAAAACTTAGCAATGTGCCAAGGAAAGATAGTGACCATAAAACCAAGAAGAATGACCAATCACAGTACTGGTGCAGGAAACAGTGGTGGGAGTGACAGGGATTGACTGGATCAAGGACATGTACATAGTGTGAATAAAACAAACAAAAAAAATGGAAGAATGAATGGTAAGACAGGGAGTCGTGAGAGTGCAAGGTATGGAGTGAATGGATGCTCGGTACTGTACACCAATATGGACAGCGTTTTGAACAAAAAAGATGAGTTTTTTTACAAGAATACATGAATTTGATGAAATTAAACCTAGTGTAAATTAGTCTCACGAAATAAAACCCAAGAATGCTAAGAATTTCATTGAATCAGAATACCATATTCCAAACTATGATATATTCTTAAAGTAACAAAATAAGTAGAGGGGTAGCATTATATATAGAGAGAAATTCTTAAACCCATGTGAATGTGAAGAACTAAACACATCTGAGTTCCAGGAAAATGTATGGTGCACATTTAATACCAATGATAGAAACACTGTATTACTTGGCTGCATCTATAGAAGTCCTAATGAGAGTTCTGAAGCTAATGATGAAAAAAATGTTTGACTTTTTAAAATCTGATAAAGTGATATAATGTTAAAATTTGACAAAGTATTGATTATGGGTGATTTTAATTACCCTTTTGTCAGATGGGATGGAAAGTGGTCAGGGAAGAAAGGTGAGCAAATTGTTGAAAAAATCATGATGCGTACTTGATGCAGAAAGTTAACAAACCAATGAGGAGGAGACCAGGACAGAACCCAACTTTGGATGACTGGATATTAGTGAATGAGGATAATCTTATTTCAGATATTACGCACCAGGATCCAGGTGGAAAAAGTGACCATGATGTATTGTCCTTTGAATTTTATGTATTTAAACAAACTACAACATAAAACCAAAGGCAAGATATACTTTCAATCTAAACAAAGGAAATTATAACCAACTGAGAAGTATTATAAGTAACCACGATTGGACAACTATGGACCAATTGAATGTAGACGATAGCTGGAATCACCTCAAAGGAGTACTAACACACAGGTATGGAAGAGTGCATTCCAAAGTGAAAAATAGTTCGGTGACAAACATAAAACCGATATGGATGGATGGAAAAGCATTTAAAACAATCAAAAAGAAATATAGAATGTTCAAAAGATACTTGTGCACCAAATCAGGACGGGATTACCTAAGATATATAGAAATAAGGAATTTAAGCAACAGATTTGTTAAGAGAAGACAAAAAATTACGAAAGAGAAATTTTAGGCAAAGAAAGTAAAAGTAACCCCAAAATGTTTTGGAAAATATGTAAAGAAAAGATAAAAGTAAACACTGGGAATAGGCACATTGAAAAGGAAACATGGAAGTTTGGTAGATAACGATAAAGAAAAGGCAGAAACGCGCTAAACGACTTCTTCTCTAGTGTTTTTACACGTGAGGACCTAAGTAGCGTTCCAAACTTACCAGAGTGTTCCTGATCTGATGGTGTATCTATATGTGATATAAGGGTAATCATGCATGCAGTTAAAAGCAAATTGAAAGAGTTAAACCCTAACAAGTCTCAAGGTCCGGATCTTATTCCACCATGAGTGTTAAAAGAAGTACGTGATGAGATAGCTAGTCCATTATGTAATCATTATGCAGAGTTCACAGCTATATTTAAAAAAAGGTTCCAAAACAGACCCAGGTAATTACAGGCTGGTCAGCTTGACTTGTATTGCATGTAAGATTTTAGAGAGCTTTGTAAGGGATGTGGTAGTTGCTAATTTTACTGAAAATGACTTGTATGCTAAATGCCAACATGGATTTAGGAAAAAGAGATCATGTGTCACACAATTACTAGAAGTAATCGACAACCTACTAGAAGTAATCCAACATAACAGAACTGGTAGATAATGGGGAGTCAATTGATAATTGGACTTTAGAAAGGCATTTGATTCTGTCCCCCATGAAAGGCTGCTAACTAAACTAAAAACATATGGAGTAAATGGTAATGTTCTAAACTGAATCAGAGGTTTTCTTAAAGGAAGGTCACAATTAGTGAGAGTGGGAGAAGAGAGATCCAAGACATCTGAGATCCTAAGTGGAGTACCACAGGGTAGTATCCTAGGGTCCATATTATTCACTGTGTTCATTAATGATTTACTGGACATGACTCAAACCACATGCAAAATATTTGCAGATGACACAGAAATATATATGATAAGGCGACAAACAGCACAAAGATCCAACAGGATATAAACAAGCTACAAGGATAGTCAGATTAATGGAACCTTTACTTCAATGTAGCAAAATGTAAGGTGATGCATATTGGCAAAAAGAATAAACAGTTTGAATATACTATGATTGTGAACGACGAATTGCAGAAAGTAAATATATGTGATGAAGAAACAGATCTGGGAGTAACCTTTGATAAAGATCTATCCTTTGATCCTCACATCCAGCAAGTTGTAAATAAAGCAAATCAGATGATGGGACTCATTAGGAGAACTCTGCCTTTCTAGAAAAGGAGACATTTGTCAAGTTATTTAAAGCATTTGTTAGGCCCCAACTCAAATACGCTAATGTAATTTGGCATACCCATCTCAAGAGGCAGTCAAAAATTATAGAAAATGTACAAAGGCGAGCTACTAAAATCCTGAAAGAGTGTAGTAATTTAACATTATAAAGAAAGATTACATTATCCTCCAATTACTGAAAGGAAGGAGGATCAGAGGACACCTAATCCAATTTTTAAAATATTCCATAATTATGATGATGTTAATGTGCATGCACTTTTCAAATTCTCAGAAATTGGTTGCATGAGAAATAATGAAGGCAAGATTTTTTTTTTATCAGCCATTGCCATACTAACAAAAGAAAGTCTTGTTTTGCTTTCAGAATTGCTAATTATTGGAATGCACTGCCTACTCACACCAAATATGCACCTGACATGAACAGCTTTAAAAAAACTCCTAGATGAAGACCCTAAATTGAAAGACCTTTTCTTTAGTGTGGATTGAATATAATGTTATTTTATAAGATAGGCGTGCAACCAGACCGCAGTGAAATTGAAAAATAATGAGGGGACGCAAATAGGCCATAAGGCCTAAGGCCAAAAAAATAGTCCCAATTACTACTACTACTACTATATACTACCAGGATCTGAAAACACTCATGGGAAAAAAAAGTTTTCAATTTATTGTCAAGAAACGTCTGATGGTACGAGACTGGCAATGAGAATTACTGGCACTGGGTTCTGCTGTGCAGTTGTGAGGACGGGTCCTGTAACTGTTGATGGCATGGTGGAATAGGTCTGAGCTTGACCATGATGCCAGTGGCAATGAGTTGTTGCATATCTTTTACAGCCTAGCCAAGCGAGCAGTCTTTATTCTTTCTCGGAGTGAGGTGCATTTTATTTTCAGGTCTTGACATTAGGTCTTGGACTGGTTGGAGGTGGTGGGACATTCTTCCATAAAGCATATCATTTTACAGATGTAACAAATTTTGCTGCTTTTTATTAGATGGCCTCAATGCAGTCATTGTGTTATTGATCCCAGACAGTACTTCAGCATAGGCCAAACTCTGTATTTTTAGGCCATCACCTTTGAATACCTGGAGCCAGTCTTCAAATTTCTCCTGGGAAAGCAGAGGGTCTTGTTGGCCTTTGTGCACACATTGTGAATGTGCTTGCTCCAGTTTTCTGTTGTTAATGATTACACTAGTTAGTCTTGGATTGATATTTTTCTTATCTTTAAAACATTGAATCAAAGGACTATTATGTGGGTATTCACATTTGTGTATGCGTACATGTATGATCTTGTGCCTTTTCTTCATTTCCCTATAGATGCGACTAGTATAAAAATACATAATTCAATTATGATCATGGTTGTCACTGCTGGAAGAAGAAGAAGAAGAGGAGGACAAGGAGGAGGAAGAAGAGGAGGAAGAAGAGGAGAAGAAGACAGAAGAAGAAGAAAGAAGAAGAAGAAGAAGAAGAAGAAGAAGAGCAGAAGAGAGAGAGAGAGAGAGAGAGAGAGAGAGAGAGAGAGAGAGAGAGAGAGAGAGAGAGAGAGAGCACACAACAAACTTCTATTTGTAAGAAACGACTTGAATGAAGTGACATGGAACATTGGTAAAAGGGACATTGTAAGAAAATCCTTTTGCCTTGAACCATTTGGCTGTAGCCTATCTTGGTGTCACTACAACATTCTGATCCAGGTAAACTGTCTCATGTCTGCAATCAGATACTACGAATATGAATCTGGCTGGCACCAAACAAAAAGACTGGTATGTTTACTGCCTGTATTAATTTTTTTGTCATTTCTGGTGTGGTAGACGTGTAGTTTAAGATAGGTCCTGTGCTCCTGCTTTCCTGAATGACTTATTGATTATAAATTCATATCCACGATATCACCTTTTGATAGGCGTAAATATTGAATAATTTCCTTCATTTTTTTTCCCCACCCAGTTGATCTGTGTTGGTGGTGTACATTGTGAAACATCCTGCAAAACTGTGACAAAAGACAACACACACACACACACACACACACACACACACACACACACACACACACACACACACACACACTTGCATACACACACACACACACACACACACACACACTACACACTACACACACACACACACACACACACACACACTACACACACACACACATACAAACACTCTACACACACACTCTCCCCCTCCTTTATAGTCTCCTGAGTGCAGTGACTTTTTTTGTGATGATACATGCCAGATTTTTCCTCTCAGCAATTTTTTCAAGGATTTCTGCTGGTCACTGAGGTGAATATATGTGTGCGAGAACAAGATGGCGGATAGCTGAACAGAGTCAAGCCTGAGCTCCCACATCTTTGTCATGTCAAGGCGCTATGCAGTGTTCTACTTTGTGTATTGTAACCAGCATTTATCGGAGGATTCTTGTGTCTGTATACCTCGGTTTTAGTCGAATGTACTTCCTAGGTGATTGTTAAATGTACATTTTCTTTTTTGAGTGTGTTCTTCTTGGATACAGGCGCCTGACAATCTATTCTTTGATTCGTTTGCATAAATGTGTTCGATACGCGGATTCATGATAGTGTTGGTCAGTTTACGTTGCCACAGTATTGAAGTAAAGGCAAGTAAAAGCACGCGCCTGTGCCTCACCCGTGTGTGAATCTCGTGCTTGTAAACACGATGCTACCCGTTCGTCAACGTCAGTGGTTCAAGTAAAACATGTTGAAAACGTGTTTGTGAACTGTGTACACATCGTCCGCCAGGCCCAGCAAGTTTGTTCTCTTGCAGTGCCACGTGTTACACATGTCCAGTGACAAACAGCAAGCGTCCGGCTTCATCCCCTCCAAGTGAAGACTCTGAGGGAAAGAGGCCGTGTGTAGGGGACGTGAGTTTTGCTGAGTCTGATGGTGATAGTACCATCATCGATACTAACTTCCTGTCCAGCACTCTCATGGATCCTTCTCATCGGGATGTCACCACCCATACCAGCGTGTCATCCACTGGAACTATCAGGGAGGAAGTGAGGGCGGCTATGGTCGACCCGGTGGTTCTGGAACTGCTGTCGAAAGCCGTGGCTGCTCAGGTCACACACGAGCTGCGACAAGAAATAATCGGACTAAGAGAGAAGCTGGAGGCCAGAGACAAAGAGATCAGGCAGCTGCAGGAGCAGGTGGACGACCTGGAACAATATGGACAGCGCAATAACATCCGTATTAGTTCTATACCGGAGACTGTTGGCGAAGACACAGGACGTTATCGTGCAGACCGTGGCCAAGGCTGTTGGTGTGGACATTCCCCGTCCACGCTATCGACAGGAGTCATCGGGTGGGTCGTCCGAGCGTCCAGGACTTGCAGTCTAGAGCGGTGGTGTTGGTGAAGTTCACGTCACACAGGTGTAAGCAGGCCCTGATGAAAGCCCGCAGTGGCCTGAGCAAGGTTGACCCTGGTAAGATGTTCCCTGCTCTGCAGTGGCCGTCTCTACGTCCTGCGGGGTCTCAGGGGTCTCAGACTCCAACCGGTTCGCTCCACTCCTCCCAGGATCTTCATTAACGAAGATCTGACCAGGATACGGGCTGACGTGGCTAGGAGAGCCAGGATGTTGAAGAAAGACAACAGGATCAGTGACACTTGGTGCGGGGACGGCATTATTTTTGTCAAAAAAGGAACTGACATGCTTAGGGTAACCCGCCCACGTGACATTGAGGCGTTGGGGTGAGGGTAAATGTGCTTTCCAAGAGTGCTTTAAGATGGGAGCTGACGATAGTGTCAATAGATGGACTAGGCACATATAGATACCTTTGTTACTACTCCAAACGCTATTGAAACAATTAAATCTATTTACTTACTGCTAGTGTGTTAATTTCATGTGGCTGTGTCTGGTGCACATTCGTGTGTCACAGAACCTAAAATAACATGGCCACTGTGTTTACCATTCTTTCTGCTCCCGTCCGTCCCCCCCCCCCCCCCCCCCCCCCCCCCCCCCCCCCCCCCCCCCCTTTTTATCCCCCCCCCCCCCCTGCTCGAGCAATCCCCCCCCCCCCCCCCCCCCCCCCCCCCCCCCCCCCCCCCCCCCCCCCCCCAAAACACACCCACGTCAAAATCAGATTATCACTGTAAAAATGTTTTATTTTTGTTTTTTTTTTTTTCCTAGTTCTGTGTACACATGCTCGTGTCCACTATAACAATTGATATGAATGCATGCATCGTGTGCCAACTGACCAGTAGTTTGTTGACCGTGCAACATTGCCAGGGGAGTCAGCCCGCCTCTTTTGCTTCTCGCAGCGAATGGTCGTTTCGGTCTTTCCCCTTAACTTGTTTTGTGTATATGCGTTTTTCATTTACCTTACTATTAGACATGTGTGTGGTAACTTACCAATATTTTGTTCAAATGTGGTGAATTGTTGGCTTGTGACGGAGGCCAGGGAGGTTTTCATGACCATATGCGTAGAGAAGCGTCTGGGGACCAGTGTTATTCCAATCATGGCGAATTTCAGATTCCTTGTACTGCTCAGTGCAGTTACTAAAATGGGCGTTGAACTGGCATTGTACAGAGCCATGATTGGTCTGTTCTATCATGTAGCCGGGATATTATCCAGAAAACTGTTTTTTCTTGTCAAGGCGACCACTATTCCGTATTTTCTGCTTGTTTATGCCAGGAAAGATAGACACTTGACTATGGCTTTCTTGCTGTTTTTCTTTTCAGTGCATCTAAATGTTGACGTGTTCTCACCACCTGCTAAACAAAACCCACCTAAAAACTGGTTCATTTAATCATCTGTCAGCTAACTGTAGCAATCTGACTTTCTCTAAATTTCACAATTCTTTACTTATGAAATCAGGCGATATCGAAAGTAACCCTGGTCCAATTGAACGTGGAGAACTTTGTGTCATGCACGTTAATACCCGTAGTTTAAAAAGTAAAATCGACCTGCTTGAAGCTGAATCGCATCAATTTGATATTATAACTATATATCTGAAAGTTGGTTCACCATTGGATTCCAACAACTCTTTACTCCTTAAAAACTTTCACCCTCCTGTCCGTTTAGACAGAGCGAACGACCCTCATGGGTGTGGCTATCTACCTGAAAGATAGCCTTTATTGTAAACCACGACCCGACTTACAAGTTAATGACCTGGAAGCAGTTTGGGTAGAAACCAAAATTAATCAGGAGAGTTTACTTATTGGATCATTTTATCGTCCACCTAATGTACGCGTTAATTATTGGGACTTAATAAATGATAGTATTAATAAAGCAGACAGAACGATGATGAAATTTATTATTTTAGGTGATTTCAACGTTGACTATTTAACTAATCCAACCAAACACCTCACTGATATTCTAAACCATTATCAATTAAAACAAGTAGTCGATTCCCCCACAAGAGTAACAGCTACATCAAGTACTTGCCTTGATCTGGTCATCACTCAGAGTCCTGACATAATCAAATCAGTTGATGTTCTGCCTCCTTTCTGCAGTGACCACAGTGTTCCATGTGTCATTCTTAAGCCACTTGTGTATAAATACAGTACTTTCCAAAGGACGATTTCAATTTATAACCAGTTAGACACGTAAAATTTTGTGAGCTACTGTCCAACGAAAACTGAACAGTATATTCGCAGATAACACAGTAGATGTAGCATGCGAAATTTTCACTTTAAGATTTATGTCAATAGCAAAACAGTGTATGCCGTGTAAGACAGTAACAATTAGGCCTAAAGATGCCCCGTGGTTCAATAATGAATTGAAAAGATTGATCAAGAAAAGAAATAAATTGCACAGAAAAGCTAAAAACAAACAAATCTACTGACTGACTGGGAACATTTTCGTCATGCGAGGAACGAAGTAGTTGAAAAAGTTAGGTTAAGGAAGTTAGAGTACTACAACGCATTAAACCACCTAGTTATAGATCCCCATAAGTTTGGTCAGAGGGATTGGTGGAAAATTGTGCGACAATTTATGAATAAAAAGGGCATTAACTCGGAAAGTATACCCATTGAACGTAAACGGAAAAAAACATATTATTCTAACGCAGAGAAAGCAAACGTTTTAATGACTTTTTCATTAACCATTGTAAACTAGAAGGTATCAATGACCCCCTACCTGACATAGCTATCAGTGAAATAGCTGAATTAACAGAAATAACTTTGACTCTCCCTGAACTTAAAAATGTAATAGAAAATCTTGATACTAGTAAAGCATCCGGTCCAGACTTAATCCATAATATATTATTGAAATCCTCAGTCGACGTTATATCTGCACCCTTAAATGCCTTTTTCAACCGATGTCTATCTGAAGCAAAATTCCCACAGCTGTGGAAAATAGCCAATGTAACCCCAGTCCACAAAAAAAAAAAAAAGAATAAAGATGAATGCACCAATTACAGACCAATATCTCTCCTAAGTTGCGTGGGTAAACTCTTTGAAAGATGTGTGCATAAACATGTTTATTATTTTTTCTCATGTCAAACAAGTTAATTTCTGAATCACAATCAGGTTTCATTCATGGTGATTCAACGACCTGCCAACTGCTCAGCATCTACGATAATTTAGTCAAAAACTATGACAAATCTATTCCAGACCAATATGTATTTTTTGATATCTCAAAAGCCTTTGATCGTGTGTGGCACAGGGGTCTCCTACTTAAACTAAACGCAATAGGAATTAGGGGTCAACTTTTACACTGGTTTGATAGTTATATTTCAGACAGATACCAGTCTGTTGTTATCGGGGGTGAACAATCCATCGTGAAAACCATTTCCCAAGGAGTACCACAAGGTTCTGTCCTTGGACCACTGTTGTTTTTAGTCTACATCAATGATATAGCTAGTAATATTGAGTCAGTTATCAAGCTATTTGCAGATGACACAAGTATATCCTTGGCATTGGAAGATCACATCGTGAGGAAAGAAACGTTACAATCCGATTTAATTAAAATAGAAGCTTGGGCTAAAAAACATGGAAGGTTGTCTTTAATGAATCAAAGACTGAGAGTTACTTAATGTATTCAGGGGGGGAATGTAGTTTTTCTCATGACCTACAGTTTGGAAACACAACTATGCAACAACAAAATCATCACAAACATTTAGGAGTCACGCTTCAAAATAACTGCAGGTGGGGCGAGCACGTCAACAACACTGCCGCAAAGGTTCGTCTTCTAATAAACTGTCTTCGCTCTTTTAAGTACAAATTGACCAGAGGGGCTCTTGAAACCATGTATAAAATCATTTATCCTGCCGATATTTGATTATGCTGACATCATCTGGGATAATTGCGCGGAGAGTATCAATCAAATATCTTAGAAAATTTTACACTTGGACGCCCTGCGCATTATCACGGGTGCTGTACGTGGAACTAGTCACAAAAAGCTGTTGGAAGAGTCAGGATTTTGTACTCTGAAGGAGCGTCGTCGCAGACACAAATAATAATGTTCCATAAGATAGATAGTTCACAATGTCTGCCCTAACTATCTCTGTGACCTAATGCCACCCTTGGTTTCTGCAGTCAATCCATATCACCTGCGAAGACCCTTGGATAGACTCATCCCTCGACACCAAACAGATATATACCACAGATCCTTTTTCCCTTCAACTGTATCCATCTGGAATACCCTTCCTACTGCTATTCAACAAACCCAGTCTCTCAGCTACCTCAAACAAACACTACCTTTCCTCTGCAGACACTTTTGTCCCACCTTACTACTACCACGGAAATAGAAAGGAACAAATAATTCAATTCACTGTCGACTCAGGCTTGCAATGAGTGAACTAAATTATGACCTGTACAATCGCCACATTCATAACGATCCATCATGTGCGTGTACTTATCCCCAAGAAACTGCCGAACACTTCCTCTTGTACTGCCCTTTGTACTCTATACATCGAACAAACACCATCACACAGCCTTCCTAGAGAACTGATTTCTGTTCGTAATTTGTTATTTGGTAATGGTTCTTTCAACATGGAAACTAATATTCATATTTTTTAAATTGTTCACAAATTTATTTTTCTCTAACAAAGCGTTTTGATTTGTAACATAATTCCTAAGACTATTTTCAACTGCCCCTCTGGTCACATCGGGCGTACATATATAGATTTGTTGACCTGCTGCTATTGTGTCTTTCTCTTTTCTCATCGTCACTAGTCTGCATTCTCAATGGAGCCTAGTTAACATTTAGAATTGTGTCCTGACATTTTATTGACAAGACTCATGAACTGACTGTCCCGCGAACTGATATTCAGTTATAGAAACTGGTTGCCCTCTTTTATGTATAACTTGGCATACACCTCCACTTTCGTCACACTTATGTACTCTATTACCTCTCCATCATTTATTTTTCACTCCTGTTGTCGGGTTCTGTTTGATTGTTTATTTACACTTGGTTTTATTTTTTTTTTTGTTGTTGTTTTTTTTGTTTTTTGTTTTTTTTTTCCTGTTTGAAACTTCACATTGCTATAACAAAATGCTTTGCTGTTCAGACGTCCGTCGCAAATTCATTGTGTGCATTCGCTCATAAGATAGGGCTTTATATAAGTATTTTGGAGGTGCTTACTCAAAGAGCGCTGCTGAAGTTATAACCGGAAGACTGTGGAGAATGTTTGGCCTTGCTCTTTTTACAATTTTCACAGAGAATTTGTGTCAAATGACTGTTTCTGTTAAATATTTGCAGATGACACTTAAGTTAATATGTTATGTAATTATAAAACTAGATTTAGACTCGGGTTAAATGGTCAGAAACCTGGAATTTGTATTGCAATGCCTCTTAAGTGTAAGGCTGTATAGAATACAGGTAGGGAAAAAGAGTTTCTGCAAAGATTATACCATGTGACTGTTAATTTATGATATTACACAGACATGCAAAATGCACAGAAAAGAGGAATTTAGGAGTCATAGTTGATATATAATGTAGATATGTGTGTATAGATAGATACACACATGCACACACACACACACACTCACACACACAGAAACAGACAGTGGGAGAGAGAGAGAGAGAGAGAGAGAGAGAGAGAGAGAGAGAGGGTTTTTTTTTTTTGGTTTGCCTTTTTCAAAGAAGAAATTAGATGGTTCAAATGAAAGTAAAACTGACACAGAGCACAAGGGTTTGTCCACAGTCTAGTGAAACATTTTCACTAATTGCGATTCTGGTTGATATTCATCTGGAAATCTACTTGGGAAAAGAGCTTGAAAATGTTCAATTTTCCCAGCTGTGCTCTTGCCATGACTCTTTTTTTGTAATAGATTTTATTTGCATGTGCAAGCATACCATATGCTTTAAATTTGATTAGCTCTTGCATTTACACTGTGAGCTGGTCATTGAAAGTTCCACTAACATGTGCGACACTTAAAAGACAGGATATATGCTGTGAGTGTAAAAATGTGCGAGGTTTGCATCCTGCTCTTGAACACAAGACTGGTTATAGTTGTTTTATATTGTCTGTTTTCTAGAAACCTTGTGTGCTGTGGAACTTGTGCCTCGACTCCAGAAGATCGCGCCTCCTGCAGCAAAATATGTGGTGCGAGATGTGCATATGCATTCTGAACAAGACTTATCAGCTGCTTTTCTACATTTAGATGAACTTATAAGTGAACATGGAAATCTTCTTAACAGTGCTACCATTCAGTGAATGTTGTGTAGGTCCAATTTATGGTACTGTTTATATCATGATATGAGCTTTCTTGGTGCTAGCTTCAGCGGCTATACTGTTTCCTTCCTAAGTGGTTGTAGACATAAAAATAGCCCCAAGAGTCCAGATTTTCCCAAATATTTCATTTGCTAGATTAAGACTTTTTAGTCATGGTATCTTCCACATTGTCAGAGAAGGTGTCTCATATAACTTCAATGTGCATTGCATGTTACATGGAAAAGGACAAAGAAAAAGCAAGTTTTCCTGCTACATTGTTTGAAAATTGGAAATGAAACAAAAACAAAAAACCCTGCAATTTTTTTTTTTCAGGCAGTCATCTTCCAAGGCAAAAGGAAATAGATAAAAGCACACACATTAAAACAGGCACCACAGCTGGATGACAGGATCAGAAACAGCTGCAAGACAATGATCTAGCTGTAAACAGCAAGGTTTTTTTAATTGTCCTCATTTATTTGCCAAACGTTTCTTTTGCACACATAGCAAATAAAATATTCCCACTTTCAGGGCTGAAAATGGAATACAGATTCATTTTCAGCTGTACTCTCAGTCTAACCAGTATTATGCTTCACCCATATTTGTTTTGTTCCATTGAACAATTGCAGTCACATCTATGACCAACATCCTGTCCAAGACTGAGGTCTTTTGAATTGATATTTCCCATACAGTCCTTTGAATGAGACTATAAACTGAGGTTCCGTGTATGAACGCATGCATAACATCATGCACACACGTAAAATCCTATCACCAAGTTTTGAAGAGAAGGCCAGTTGGTGGTTGGATGACAGGTTACTCAAGGCATGCACCCTGCCTGAGAAATGGAAAGAATGAAGGAAGTAAAGAAATGGAGTGAACAATATTGAACGTTATTGACTGGATGACAGGGGAAACAACTAAATCAAGTGCCAGCTGGCAGCTTTTCAGTAGGCACCACCCAGGTAGGTAGCCTGTTGTGTAAATGAGTGTGGATTGTAAAGAGCTTAGAGTTTGGTCTCTAGCCGAGGATAGGCTCTATACAAGTATTCATCATAATAATAATAATGAATGATAATTGATATTAGTGAGTCTGTATTCAGGCGCTTATGGACAGATTGTCAGAGTGTCTGCTTGTGGAGCTGACAGTGGTGCTTTCAGATCATGCATGGCATTTAGTTTTCCTTTTTGTTTTGCTTGAAAATCCTCTCTGTCCATGCAGTATTAATCTTCCTCATGATAGTACATCTTGGGTCTCAAATGACCCACACCCATGATTTTCACAATTTAACTGGGTACATTTCGAAGCTATCTCTGCCACATTTTGTATGACTTTGCCAACAAACCATGGCCCTATATCCGTACCAAAAATTGTTGGGTTTTTTTTGGTACACAAAGGAGTAAACAAAAAACAAAATGTCCCAGTAAATCATGGGTCTTAGTAGACCCAAACCCTCAGAGAAAACCCGAGTGCTGTATGTCGTGGGTCTGGCCAGACCCCACGCATGAGAACTGGGCCCAGTCTGAGCAGACCCATGATGTAACGGCGAGGGTACATTTTCTCAGAAGACAACAAGGGTCCATGGAGACTCACAATGTACGGCAAAGGTTTTGCTCCTGCACAAAAAGCTTGGGTCTTTGGAGATCCACGCCGTGTAGAGCACAAAATTTTAGGCAGCGTACAGGAAAGGTAAAGTGGGGGTAGGTGATTCACTTCAGGGAAGGTTAGAGGCGATGGAAGGAGGTGGGCTCCATCTTTCATCATGCTGTGCTTACAGCATGGTGGACCTCAGACAGTTCACTGTCCCTTTGGCCATTAGAGTTGAGACTTAAAGCTGAAATCAGTACTATAAATGAGGATGTGAAGAACCCAGATTATTTTGTTCCTATACAAATACGATAATATGATGGCTGGTTCTTTGCAAAACAAAGAAAAAAAAAAAAACAGCAAACAAACAAACAAAAAAAAAAAAAAAAAAAAATCTTGGATACCAAGAAGATTAACTTTTGGACAAACAGGGACAAAAACAGCAGTTTTTTGGTCATAGACTTTGTCTGACAAATGACATCAAATGGGAAAAAGATGACAAATGATGATATATGCCATGAGTGCTTAACTGTGTAATACAAAGACTGTGTGCGTTTTGTTTATTTGCATAAAGAGAGAAAGAAAATGGACACACATGCGCATGCGCACACACACACACACATTGACAGAAAAACACACACACAATCGTTCCACAGTGCACATTTGAGCACTACCATTTTTTCCATTTTGTCTTTTTTTTTTTTCCATTTGGTGTCATCATTCCCTAAAGAAGATCTGCCACTGAAACACTGGCTTTTTTTTTTGTTTGTTTACTGTTCCTGTTCCAAAATTCAATCTTCATACCATGCAAGGTCAGCTCGATCTTCATAGCATGCAAGGTCAGCTTGATCTTCATAGCATGCAAGGTCAGTTTGATCTTCATAGCATGCAAGGTCAGTTTGATCTTCATAGCATGCAAGGTCAGTTTGATCTTCATAGCATGCAGGGTCAGTTTGATCTTCATAGCCTGCAAGGTCAGTTTGATCTTCATAGCCTGCAGGGTCAGTTTGATCTTCATAGCCTGCAAGGTCAGTTTGATCTTCATAGCCTGCAGGGTCAGTTTGATCTTCATAGCCTGCAAGGTCAGTTTGATCTTCATAGCCTGCAAGGTCATAGCTTCATAGCTGCAAGGTCAGTTTGATCTTCATAGCCTGCAAGGTCAGTTTGATCTTCATAGCTTGCAAGGTCAGTTTGATCTTCATAGCCAGCAAGGTCAGTTTGATCTTCATAGCTTGCAAGGTTAGTTTGATCTTCATAGCCAGCAAGGTCAGTTTGATCTTCATAGCTTGCAAGGTTAGTTTGATCTTCATAGCCTGCAAGGTCAGTTTGATCTTCATAGCTTGCAAGGTTAGTTTGATCTTCATAGCTTGCAAAGTGAGTTTGATTTCAATCATATAACTCCTACATCCTCACAGAAAAATGACAAAAGCTGACCAGACTGGGACTTCATTTATTTATTGTGTCTGAAAATAGTTGTTGTGATGCTTCATGGGGAAATTGTTAAATGCAGTTACTTGTTCACAGATGCTGTGTAGGTCTGGTGTATGCTTTATAGAAATTCTGACAATGACTATGTGATTGTTTTCCCTTTAGTCCAATTCAGACCTGAAAAATATGCACACACGTGACATAAAGTAGAAACTTCAGATTGTAAACGGCAAAGATATGTAAGTATTGTAGACCAGACACTTTTCAGCAGTTCTGAACACATGTTCTTGATGTATGGCTTACACACACACAAAGGGGGATTTTCACCATAGGAATTTGTTTGCCATTACTCTGGTACCTGCTTTGGGATAGGGGATGGGAAATGATCAGATGGTGCTGCTGACAAGTTGAGAGATGTGTTGAAGAAGGCAACAGACATGAAATCTCTTGCTGTTAGGATTCTGATAATCAAATGTATAGTCTCTCACTTATGCTGACACTTTGTGATACGTATTTTAGAGTATGTTTTTTTTCACGAGGTGTATATGGCCTGATTTACAGTTTATGTTTGTGTAAAGGCATATACGCAAATGGCATTTGCAAAGGGAGTGGGGGGCAGGGAAGTCGCGTTTCATCCACTAAATGGATGCGTCTCTGAGAGTGTTGCACAGATATATTATGAAAGTAAGCGTACACTACAGCCCTGTCATGCAGTCTCAGACTGGAAAAAAAAAAAAAGTCTCAAATTATGTGGCCCTTCATGCCCTGCTCTCATAGTGACCCTAGTTTCAATGTCCTGTCCATGTCTGTGGCCTTGGCTCGATTATGTTGGGTCACCAGCATATGCAAGTTCATGGGGGGCTGAGGTTAGATAGATGTGGTGGTGGGCTCCGGAGGGAGAGCTCATTTGCGCCTGCTTCATGATAACCAGTTATTGGCGTCAGTTGGGGGCGTAGTCGTCGGTGTTGTCCTGCCTATGTTGGATGCGAACAGGCACCACAGAACAGCATCGAAGTGACTTGGCAGCAGTGCAGTGTCTCCTCCAGCAGGTTACCTCTTGATGACTTAACATTGAGTGCTCCCTGAAGATCGGCGTTAGCCGGGCTGCAGTGGGTGGGGCCAGGCTGTGGCTGTGGCCAAGCGGGTGGAATGAGAGCGACCTGGGTGCAATGCCACTGAGCTGGCACAGAAGATGAGACAGAGAAAAGAACATTTCAGGGGTGAACTCTTTAGAGCTTAGAACTGGGTTGAAGAGGTTGGAGGGTGTGTGTGTGTGTGTGTACAGAACCCTGCCCTGACCTGTACCAGGACAAGAACACACCAGACTTGGAAAAGGAGGAGGAATCAATGAAATCAAGATGTGTTGGGTATGAAATATCAGAATGAGGCATAAACTCTCAACAGTTTTGAGTTTTCTGCATTTTGTGAGCAGTGACTAGGCAACAGTATTAAGATTTCTCAAGTAATTTTTTCTTTGTAAATGCTTTTGTTTAGGTTGTTTCTATAAACTATTTCATTAACAACAGAAAACGTTTTTAGATGTGACAATTTCCACAAAAAAACCTTTGATCACTTGTGATTAAAAATCAAGGGAAGAAGTGCAGAGTTAAGAAAATTGTATGATGATTAATGATGAAAATGGCTTTGCTAAGGTTTGGAAATGTGTGTTGGTTTAAGATTATATGACAGAACTAAACTGTTAACATATTCCAGCAACTGTTACACTAGGCGCCAAGTAGTAGCAGTTCTGGCAAAAAGGTGTAAATATGAAGTAAACGATAGTGTGTTCCCATTAACCCCAGTTGAACCTGAAGCATTCTCAGCAACATGCCTGATGGTGTTTGAACTAACTACCTCCAAAGTTTTTATATGTAAACGCTCACCACTGCATCAGTGCAGGTGGTGTACTCCTAAACATACATTCATGCTGTGAACTGAACAATCTGAAATGTAATGAATGATTGAACTGAAATTCTGTCTGCAAAAGGAATGTGCCATTGATGTTTACTCGTATAAATGCTTGCTTTCACTTCGCTTCATCCGTCATCTTATCATTCTTTTTTTAGAATGTGTCTGTTTCATGTGTAAGTCGATTATACTGGAGAATGGAAGATATGAGAATGCTTTTCTTGCCCATTGTTTGCGACTTGTTTATTGCTAGTGAAAATCCGCTAGTGTTATGGTCATGTCTCAAATTACTAATGTTGTGAGTGCCGATCTCAGTTCAGTTTGCTTTGCTGTTCCGTCCATTTAATGGTTTTATGATTACTATTATTGTGTGGCTTTTAATTTGCTGAAAAGGTAAGACAAAAAATGATATAGTTGGAAGGTGAAGAATATTTACAGATACATGTGCATGTAAATTGAAATATATTTGCTTTATTCCCCCCAGTGAATGAAAGGCAAAAGCACCTTTTTTGGTGCTTTATAGTCTGATGAATTGGATTCAGTCAGTTCGTATATTAAAGGCTGAAAATGGAGTGTTGCCAATGTTGTGTGCCAAGTATCCTCTACTGAATATCTAGTTTATTATTTTTTTTCCCTCTCTTAGATTGCTTTAAACAATCTCCAACATTCTTTTCTATCCAGGAGCCTGTCACCCTCACCTTTTCATGCTTTTTTTGGTTTGTACATACCAAAATCCAATTCAGTGTATATATTTGACAAAAAGCAATTTTTTGGGGGGGGGGGGGGGGGGGGGAATAATGCAATTTGAACTACACACTGTTGATGACAAGAACATGCACACTATAATCTTAACTGTTTTAGTTCTGGTAATGCTGATGACTACAGACACATGCATTTTACAGCAGCTTTCCTATGTTATACCTTCTGCTAATAACAGAAGTCTTTCAGAACCCATATTCCTTAAAGACCAAGCCTCTGTGAAATGTTTGGGTGGTAACAGAACCATGTCTTCCGAAGTAAGTAGGTCAAAACCTACATCTGGTAACAGTTAATACACACATGCACTCATGAAAACAGATCTTTTCTCCATTAATTTAATATTTCTCTTCCAGTACATACACAAAAGTAAAATGTACAGTTTTCCCTGGTATTCACATAAAAAAACATTTGTTGCGCAAGGTTGTTTCAGCCAGGACATTTAAACTCAAAAATGGACAAGAACGCCATAGAAACAAATACAGCAAATGCAAGAGTGAAAACAACCAAGGAGAAATAACTCTTACCAAACTGTATACCAATGCCAGACATTTATTGTCGTCCTGAAAACCCTTACCTTCAAGTTCTCTTTCTCTCAAAACATATGTACGATAATCATTATCACACCTGTCCAGATTCAAAACTTACACTCTACTTGCATATACTGTCTCACTTGTGTTCTGCTCTCATACCCTCATGCCTCATACCCTAATGATCCTAAAATGTGGAAACATACAGTTCTACAGATACTGACAGATGTGTCAAATTGTGAGTTTTGGATGAAAGAATTGCTTCAAGATCTAGTACTCTTTGCAAGAGAAAATAGACCAGTTCCAGAAAAAAAACATCAAGTTAAGATAACATCTGTCTTCTAATTGCAAATAAGAAATACCTTTTCTCAGTCTAGAAGTTCAAATATTCAATCTGAAAGGCAAGCATATGAACTGTCTGCAATACAACACCACCTAGCACACCATTTTGCACTCATCTTTTGTCAAATTCTCTTTCTGACTGAACTGTTTATCTGACTGATGGGGGAAAAACAGCATCTGTCTCATGAAAATGGCCAGGTCACTCTCACCAAATGTGTGCTGTAACAAAGCGTGTTCTAACGCAGATTACCTGCCATGCAGATTTCTAAACATCATCAACTGATAACAAATGAAGGCAAGCTGATTAACAGAAAATTGCTTCCTCTGAATGGGACTGGTTTACAGGCTGGAACACCGATACCTCCCTATCAAAACATCTTACAAGCACTTTTTTCTTGGGAGTGATTTCCCTCTGTACTGAATTTACCTATCACCAAAGATTCTCAGTGAAATTTGAACTTCAGTGCAGCACCATCAAGTTAAACACCACATCTGTCGGTTACTGAAGGTCATTATTCACGAGGTTCCCTTTCATCCTTGCATTTACTTTTGAAACTGCTGCCGATACAAACTCGGTTAAATGGTCACACACACACACACTTTTTCTTTTTTTTTTTGACAGCTTGTCTTCTCTAATCACAGTTTACTTTCCAAGATGCACCAATACATCAGAATATCACACTGTACCTAGTTAGGCAGACTCTTCTCCTTTGAAAGTGAAATGAACAGGAAAGTACATCTGGCAGTGGCAGTGTTTCCATTGAAAACATAATCAATACCCAAATGTTTGGAGCTGGTAGACTTTAGCTCCTTTCTTGAGCAGATAGCCTTGGTTGTTGAGAGAACTGACAAAGCCTTCGAAGTCCAGCACCTGCAGTCCTATATCCTAGGATAATTAAAAAACAAGCAAATTATTAAAACAAAATCCCCACACTTAACAAGAAAAACTTATATGAATACAAATCATATGTAAATTGTACAGGAAAAAAATCTATATGTACAAATCATCTGAAATTGCAGGGGAAAACAATCGTTAACCTAGCAATAAAAGATTTGTACAAAGTAAACCCGAGAGTAAGAGCCTATAAATTCAAGTGCCAAAAAGTATTTGCTGGATTGTATTTGCAGACTGTCAATCCACTTATTAAAGCGCAACTTGAAGATTCAGATTGTTCAAGCTCAAATTCTTTATTCTGAAGTGCCTGCTTCTTTTTGCTGATATTGTCTGATAGAACTTGATGGCTCATTTGTCACTACTTGCGAGCTGTCTCGACTACCCTACACAGCACTCTGTCATAGCAGACAAAATACAGAGACCAGGCTTAAACTGCTGCAGACCAGTGGTAATGTACAAGTCTTAATATGTATACTCACTAGTGATCGTACACTTCCACAAAAAAATCCTTGAAAATCCATTTACAAACTTTCATGCTTTGAATTAGTAATATGGAAACGTAACTAGCATTTCCTCTCATGAGTAAACTGTCACAATCCAGCGAACACGTACACCACACAGAACAATGTGATCGTAGTAAAGATAATTGCTGGATGCTCAGGTGAAAGATGGATTAAATAGATAATGGTGGTGTCCTACCATTTGCATGGTGGAGTCGGTTTTATATTGGACCAGTGTCTTTAGTCGTTTGAACACTGTTACATTTTATAGCAACTGCACAGGCTGTATAAGCAAGATTTATGTTTTCTACTGTTAACTTTACACCAGTATAAAACTTTTCTACACACACACACACACACACACACACACACACTCATTTTCTATCCTTAACCTTACAAATGACCAAAACTTTTGTACACACAGACACTCACACACACATGCACGCATGCACAGGCAGAGACGTTTTCATTTTCTGGTCTTTAAATCAAGCCTACAATAGTTCAGTTCAAATGCTCTGAATGGAAGAGAAAATCAAAAAGAAGAGAGAAAAAAAACAAATGTCTTCCCTGTCATCCTAAATAAACCTAATCTCAATGTACACCATCTACACAAACACATACACACACACGCGCACACACACCACTCATGTACACGCATGCACACACACACACGCATGCACACACACACATACTACTCCACACAATAATGTGCACATATTAATGACAAAAATGAATGAACAACAGTAATAAAGATGGCACATACTTTGGCAATCTGTCTCATCTGCTGGATGGTGAAGATGGAATTGTAGGTCTGCTCAGCTACCTTCTGCAGGGCGGACACAAACTTCTTGGGCTGCATACCAATCACAGAAAGACACTGCATCTTTATTTTTCCTTTTTTTTTTTTAACTGATAACACAAAACTCACACAAACAAGCAATACATATGGACTTGACTAACTCAAAGATCATAAACAGTATAGGTAAACAAACTGGCTCAGCCTGTACATTAGATCCGCACAGAGTTCTGCATCCAAATTAACAAAGAGTACGGCTGTACGGAAGGCGATCATTGGTAAGTGAACAACAAACAAACAAACACCAGTTACAAAACTGAAAAGGAGTCGTGAGGGGATGTGAGGAAGGTAAAAAGTATGCTCAACTTCCTTTGGATCCACCTGCCCTATTCCATGAATTCATGAGAAATATTTTGCGATGATGTATACACACACACTCCTAATGATTTAATCTTTCTTGGTTAATCAATGACAGAAGCTCAGGATGACCACTTATCTATGAAACAAGGCAAATTGTTTGAAACACTTGATGCATACTTTTTGATGGCATACCTCTTTTTTTAAGCACAGGCAAAACTTGCAAAGCAGGAAAAAGATTATTAAGAAATCTACACCTGTGAACGCAGAATTCAGCCAGCAACAAAATCAAACGCGTTACTGGTGGATGTACTATCTGGCGACCCAAAAAGAACAAGGTCTTCACTACGAGCAATATCCACATGACATTCTCTTCAGTGGCTCTTTTCTGTTTTGTTGGACTACCTTTTCACTTTGAAAAGTCCCTGTTTCCTCCCTCTCTTCTCCCTAAAATTCACTTCACACAGGAAACAGAATTCTCTTTTAACCCTTTAGTTAACTTTGAACAGTTATTGATGACGCACCGCCAAAAAAATGTAGACAAACAAATCACAAGTTCAGCAGCATGTTCTATTTTTCTTTGATTTTTTTTTCTGTCTCACCATCTGTGCCTCTCCATCATAGACATTACTGCCATGCCACTCATTCTAGTACCCTCCTACACAGACACACCTAGTTTTGTCTGATTGGAGCACCTGCATACCACTTGGAACACAATATCATTTCCTCCAACAGGCAACTCACTAGAGGAGACACTGCACAGCTACCAAGTCATTTTGGTGGTGTTCAGTGGTGTCCCGATTCAAAATATGCAGGACATTATCTGCTCGGCCCTGCCAGCTGATGACAGTAACTGCTCAGTCATGGCAGCCAAGATGATTGAGCATCCCCCTCCGCAAGGCAGCACCACACCCATCCAACAGCAGTCCTTATGAACTTGCTGATGCCATTTACACTGATACAAGTTGTCAGGGGCCTGGACAACCGTAGTCATCACAAAAGTGGGGCATGAAGGGACACAGAATTTCAGACATTTTTTTGGGTGGTAAGAGAATGCGAATGATGAAGGGAATGTTACGGATCTCAGGTGACCTAACTGTACGCTACGTTTCCTTTCTTATCCAGGATTCCTACAGACTCCCAAGAACAAAATTCAAGTGGTTTTCAAGGAGTGTTTTTTTTTTTTTTTCTGTTTCAAGGCTACAATACTTGTGTAAAAATTGAAAAAAGAAATGGCAGTTTGATTTTTCTGTGTTAAGGTTGATGAAAAAAGTATTTTAAAACAATTTTTTTTTACAAAGAAAACAACATCAAAAATTTGTTTCTAAATAATTTTTTTCATCAGCCTGAACACAGGAAAATCAAACTGCCATTTCTTTTTTCAGTTTTTATCAGCGTGAGTGTGCCAGTACAGCACGCATTTGAATATTAACAAACCCAGACTCTTTGTATTAAATGCCAAAACACTAAAAATCAGCAAAAAATATGTCCATTTGTAAGAGAACATACTGACTGTGTATGGTGTGTAGAGACTGGTTGGAGGAAAAAAAAAAAGAAAAAAAAAAAACCTAGTTTAAAAAAAAAAATTACAAACATCGTCGCTTGCGTTAATACCAAGGGAGATAATTTGTAACTTCATCAAAATTGATGAAGTAGCAGACTGTAATCCAGGATCGAGACAATGTAAAAATTTGTTTTTAAATAATTTTTTCATTAGCCTCAACGCAGAAAAAAAATCAAACTGCCATTTCTTTTTGCCACATTAAAATTTTGGAGCTGATGGCTTGACTTTCAAAGGTTTTCAAGGAGGTTTGGACAACAGAATCACATTAATTTTTATTGATTTTCAAGGTCTTGAAATTCGCTGTAAGAATTCAAGGAGTTCCAAGGAGCGTACGAACCCTGTTATCATATTCCAGCAACAGTCAGGCCCATGAGACACTTGCAGTGCTGGTCAGGACATTTGAGCAACACTCTCACAGAAGCATCCAAGAAGTAGATGAACCTCAACTGTGTTGTTCCAGTCCTACCAGAACAGCTCACTGCATACTCAGCTCTAGGCAGGCATCAAATTGGGCACAAAAAAAAAAAACAAAAAAACCCCACTCACACGTAAATACCTCTGATACCTCTGACAGGACTTGAACTCATGCTGTTCTTACCTGGGAGCGTCCACTCATGCCTGACCCATGCTGTGAGCGCTGGAAATCCAGCAGTCCAAACTGATCACTGAACACATCCAGCATGCTGAAACACACCATACATAGATTTTATACTATGACTACTGTTTTCAGAAACATATGAACAGAAAAAAACATCCATTACTGTAATTAAGTTAGAATACCTTCACAGACATGTTTTGGGATGGAGTCTTTTTTTTAAAAATACATTTGTAGTTTATTTATGAAAAATATGGCTTGTAATAAATTTTGTTGGATGTTAGAAAATCCAATCTTGCATTTTTTTGTCAGAGGATTAAGAGTACCTCACACGAACCAACTGTGTGTTTGTATCAAACTGACTTGAAGATTTGTTTAAATTTGTTGTGGCTGAAGAGTGTTCACTTCGGCAAGTCTGGTCAAACTTAATTGCAGTCCACATGGTGATTTTATGATGGCATACTACTATATATGGTACTAATGTGACTATTCTGAATCTTGCAAAGGCATCTACGACACATTGACCTTGCAGACTGATATGCTGTGACTGAGAAACTTCTTGTCCCTTGGAATTCAAATTATTTCACACAAAACTCAACATCCTGCAAAGCTCTCAGGAATTTTGACATCGATGCCACAAAACTTAACACAGGGAAGGTACTGCACTCTATGACAAAAAAGTGACATGAAAACATACCATTGTGCCCCACACACCTGCCTATATACTACTACGCTTTTTGTGATTTGCCACAAATGCAGCTTGATCAGCCTCCTATCACTGAACAAAACTTGCAATGCCATTTTTCCTTCTGGCTCTCAGGTAACATGGTTATGACTACTCTTTTCATCGGCTGATTGGTGAAAAATCTATTACTCCAGAGCTGAACTGAGGTGGACAAAGCAGAGCAAATTCTGATTCCTTCTAAATAAGATGGATGAATTTCATCTTACCGACTTTTCATCCAACTTTCTGCTCATACGGTCCGAGCTTTGATTGTGGATATCTTTCAACCAGTTGTCACCCAACTCTTTAGAGTTGAACCGTGTGACTTTGGAACACTTCCTGCAGGACTTCCCCACACATAAAAAGCTAAGAGCAGAGACCTGGCCTGCCGACCCATCGACGAGGGAAACGCTGTATGGATCTATGCAGGGCCTTCACACGTACAGCAGCCTTTGTCAGTGTTTCTGTCTGAGTGTACGAAGAAGAAGGACCTTGTGAGAGGCCCATTACTCCCACACCATTCATTCAAGCTTCCTCAAACACAGCTGCAGTTAGAGCTGTCGCAGTCCCAGCACTAGCCATCAGTGTCCGGTGGTTAAAGGGCAGTCCTCCAAAAGAGACACTGCACTGCACTGGAGTCCCTTCCGTGGTGTCTGTTCTGATCCAGCATGCATGGGATATTACCTGTAAGCCTCACAGTGATGATGATACAATCTGAAGAAGCCAGGTCGAGTGGGCACCTCCACTGGAAGGAAACTCATGTCCCTTATCATAACAGAAATAAACACAACACAATAAAAATCACACATGGTTTGTGTACGTGGTTAAAAAAAAAAAAAAAAAAAAGACAGGTACTCAGTGTCATCAAAACAAATTTTTTCTGTCTTCAGCGAAGTCTCTGACTGCCACAGAACTGAAAAGCATCAGACAACTTGACCCCATAGTTTTAGTGTAAAGAGTAGTGACACTTTTTTTTCTTTTCTTATTGTATCTCGCTCATTATACAAAAAAAGCTTAAAAACGTCATCAGTCAAGGTCTACATGAGATCAATAAATACTTAATGTTGAAGATGATGATTTCTTTGAAGGGTTCAGCAACCAAAGTGTCATACAGGTGTACGTGTAATGATTTAGTTTAATCATTTCCATGAGACAGTTATACTATTCCAAGCAAAAGATTACAATCAAGACATATTGGCAGTGGAGGAGCTCTGCTAAATCCAAAACAAGATGTCTGCCGGCATTTTCATGTTTTTGTAAATGATCAAACCCTGTTACGGATTACGGGATGTACATGTTGTCTTCCGTGTATGTATACACATGAAAATAGCGCAGCCATTAACATGCATCTGCACGTTCCTGGCACATCACAAAAAATCCTGCCTCCACTTATCGCCCACCAGGCGTTGCCTGAGGTCTGAATCATGAACCCTCAAAAACTGACAGGTCCAGTACTCTGAGTATTCAGCTATCATACTCTGTCTTACTGGCATTTCAATCCAACAAACTTAGATGGGTGTGTACTGCCTGTATATCACATATTTCACTGATATAGGTGTGTTTTCCAGGTAAAATCTGGTGTGTGTGTGTTGAGCCATGAAAATATTTTCACATCCCCCTGAAATATCAAGTGCAAACCAAAGTTCAGCTGTCCACCATATATTTTTGCTAAAAATTTGAAGACTTTCTATCCATTAGTTTATTTTTTTACAATGTTTCAAACTCAGTACCCCAATTCGGGCAGCAAAGTCCGATATAAAAACTTAGTAGTTGAGGCCACTTCTGTCACACGAAATACAGGAAAACGAAGGTTAAAGATGTTGAAGAGGAAGGATACACAATGAAAGCTTAAAACTGAAGAGAACTAATCAAAGAATCAGATCTCTCAATACCACACGCTCCAAATCCATCACAGACAGGTTCAAAGCGAGGTAACTGAAGGCACGAATTGAAGCAAATTCTAAAAAGATAGGTTGTTAGTTGCGTCCGACAATACAAACAAACAGATTACAGGACAAAACACAATGCATTCTTCAGACAAAAACAAAAAAAAACATCTTTGTTTTCATTGTCCTAAGTGTGTTTGTTCTGCTTGAAGAAGACCCAAGATGGCGAAATGCATTGTGTTCCATCACAGACATGAGAATTTTCTTCTCGTAATTATCCTCCCCTGATCAACATTATCACACCCACCTGTACTTCATAATCTCCACCACCTGCTCTGCATCCTGTGCTGTGGCCACTTCCCTCAGCTCCAGCCTTGCTCTGGCCTCTGTGAGGCGAATCAGCGATTCTAGCTGCCTCGTCGTGATAGGTGTGCTGTCCTTGGCATGATGACGCTTGCGCAGGTCAAGGTAGAAAGTCTTCAGGAACAAAGAATGCAGTAGTGAGAAAAACATTTATTAGTTTAAGAGCAACAAAAAAAGTAATAATAAAGTCAAGCAAACCTTGTTCACAAAATGTTCATGCCTTCATAACAATCAGAAGGAGGGCAATCAAGTGAACAAAAATTTTTTTTAAAACAGGGGGTGGGGTGTAGGGGTGGATTTTTCCACTATTAGTAGTTGTATGAAATACTTGCCTTTCCAAACTGGCACCTTATCCCAACTTGGCGTGATTAAACACAATGAAACAGGATTCTCATATACCAACATTTGGGACAGCATTGAAGCTAGGCATGCCCCCAGACTGACTAGTGACCAACAGTCACCACTGGAGGGGGGGGGGGGGGGGGGGGGGGGGGGGGGGGAATGACACTGTATTTCCTTTTGAATTCAGTTGCAAGTTTCATGTTTACAAAGTCATCATTCTTTCATGGGAGTTAAACAATGAAGAAGACCACACACTTTCTTCTAAATTCAATCAAATGTTTGCAAAAAAAAAAAAAAAAAAAAAAAAAATCAGAATGTTATTGAACAAAGTCATATTCGACAGACAGTAAGAACAGGAGCTGACAGAGAAAGATAATGGAACGGGTTGTACTTCAAATAATTCTGTGTCTAAAATTATGGGCAAAGAGGGAGGGGGGGGGGGAGGGAGTTTTTATTTTTTTGTTTGAATGTTAGAGCTCAGATGACAACATAGGACCATTATTACAAAGACAAAACAAAGCCTTCTTAAACAACAACCCACTCAAAACACAACCCAAAAAAAAACACACACACAAAAAAGTGCATTTGTTGGCTGTTGAGAAGGTTTGAAAAAAAAAAAAAAATGTTAGACTTACTTACAGGAAAAACAAAGAAAATCAAAGACAAAAATTCACATACCTGCAATACCTTTGCAGCTTCTGGGCCTATTTTCGGATGCACATACTTCCTGGCATACCCTATGTACTGCAAAAGTATGAATACATTCTTTTTCTCAACTGGAAACACAAAGCTCATAATAACACAGTCATTCATTTGAGCTCAAAACAAAAAGAGGAAGAGGAAAAAAAAAGTGTATGTGTGTGCTGTGTGTGTGTGTGTGTGTGTGTGTGTGTGTGTGTGTGTGTGTGTGTGTGTGTGTGTGTGTGTGTGTGTGTGTGTGTGTGTGTGTGTGTGTGTGTGTGTGTGTGTGTGTGTATGCGCATGCATGCATGCATGCATGTGCGTGTGCGCGCATGTGCATGTGTATGCGTGTGCGCGTGCATAATCTCTGTATAAAAATTTAACAGATTCCTTCTTGGGTGGCATTCTGGCTTTCCATTCCACTAAGTTCAATCAAAAAACAGTTCAACAGTTTCTGAATAATCTTGCTGACAACAACAACAAAAAAAAAAAAACCAGACAGACAAACAACGGACAAGAATGTAAACACAGCCATCCTGGTGGAGGCAGAAATATCACACAGTGTTGCTTTTTTTAAAAGTTTTGTCGAGAGGCATGTGTAATTCCTGCAAAATGTGTTGGCTCACTGAATTACATTTCAACATGCTTCAACATGATGTGTGGCGTTTTCACACCAAATGCACATCCAGACAAAGCCCTGTTGGAAGCTACGGCTGGCAGACCCACCTTGCGTAGCAGAGAGGGAGGAATGGGGTCCAAGGGCTCTCCCTGTCGCACCTTCAGCTTTTCACTTAGGGGACGGTCTGCTTCCCACTGCGCTTGGGAGGGACCCAGTGTCTGCACACACATCAAGCCACATACATGATTCCTTCATTGACACAGGACAAGAAGACTGGGGGGACGGAATACCTCAGTGGTAGAGGTGCCGGACTCATGATCTTGGTGATCCTGGGATTGCAGGTTCGAATCTCTGCTGGGCCATTTTAGTACAGGGGGATTTTTCCCTCGGAGTTAACATTTGTTCTGAGTCCATTTCCTGAATAGTCCTTCAAATAAGACCATAAACCGAGATTCTGTGTGTGAATGCATGCATAACATCTTGCATGCACATAAAATCCCATCACCAACTTTCAGAAGATAAGGCCAGTTTGGCTATTGGTACGGATAACATGTTACACATAGCATGCACCATGTGTGAGAAATTGGAAGAATGAAGAAGTAAGGAAATTGAACAAAACTGACTGGATAACAAGTAAATGACTGAGTGAAGTGCCGGCAGACAGCTCTTCAGCTGCCATGAACCAGGTAGACAGCAGCCCATTGTGTGCAATCAAAAACAGTCTCAGTCTTTACTCCCACTGACCAACTCATTTTGTGTGTGTACCAAGCTGCTTCTTGTGTGTGTGTGTGTGTGTGTGTGTGTGTGTGTGTGTGTGTGTGTGTGTAATTCATGAGAAATAATATTAACCAAATCTCATCTTCTTGCAATTAATCTGTCACCAAATCTCTTTAACAGTTAATCTCTCACCAAATCTCCTCTTCTCGCAGTCGTACCAGCCATCAACCTGAAATGTAGGATATCCAATATTACAATAATCCATATGCTACCTGACTGAAATTGTGTGGTTTAACAACAACTACGTCAAGTTATTACCAAAAACAATAGTACAATAAACTAAGCCAAAGTATTCACAACTCAACACAAAACAGAAGACACTCTAGCATACATGAAAAATAAACGGAGATGAAGATTTAGGTATCCTTGAATATAGTGGCACTCTGAAACAGGTCATAAACATAACCAACACAAACTAATACACAAACGTAAAATCAACAACAGTAGGACATTCGATTCTATGACAGTATATTCCACAACATCATGTTTTAAGTGATACATTCTTTGTGCATGAACAGCATCCAGGCCTGACAGAAGGCATTACAGCTAACCCACATGCTTTACAAGTTTGTATTGGTAAACAATATGAGAGATGTGTACAGTTTATCATCCTGAGTTTGAGTATTAAACAGAAAGATCACTCACTCTTGACATTGCTGATATTCACAACAATGTCACTCTCAGTAAGATGATATACAAGAAGAATGGGTCTGTGAAGAAAGATTAAAAAAAAAAAAAAAAGTAAAGAGGATCTCAATGGACAAATCGTGAAGTGGCGGCACACAGAATTGACAGACATAAGTTAAGTCAAGGATCTCATCACTCTTGGTCCTTAATCATACACAAAAGGGCTGAGAAGTTACAACCAGCCTAGTCCTTCCATACGGTCCATTATGATCTACTGTCTGTTTCCGGCATATCCTCTATCCCTCCCGCATCCCCTCCACCCCCATCCCCTCTCCATGTCCCCTGCACTTTACTCTTGGACACGGAGTCATCTGCAAGATGCATGTTTGTACTAAGTATCTATCAACTGCTTCAGTCAATATGTGAACCGATTTTGTTGTTTCTTATATTCTACGAATGAATGATAATGAAAACTTCAAGTGTCACATTCAGTTGGTTAGTGAGGAAGTATAAACTTTTGATTTCAACTTAAGGAGATCAATAGACCAATAGAAATTATCCGTAAAAATAGCTCATATTTAGCACTCATGACGCCAGATAGCTTCATACTGATTATTTTTGATGGCACAAAATTCAAAGACACTTTCCTTCCAGAAATTCATGGAAGAGATACATCCTTCCAGAAATCATGTAAGAATTCCTAATTCAAGCGCTGTTGTTGTCAGATATAATCATTCAGTGAAAAGCATTTTAGAAATACACAAAATAATTTGCCCTGTTAAAGAGTGTGTGATGGTTTTCACTACTCGCAGCAATGTCTGTGTGAAAGCACTGGAAGCAGGATCCCAGTTGAGAGCATTTAGATGAATGAAGAGAACTGAGGACTGTGTAGAACAGATGACAATGCACAGTCATTGCAAAAGTGGTGACGCCAGGCAGGCAAAGGGACCATGGGCATTACGTGAAGAGACTAGTACAGGAATTCAAACAGCACTGCATCAAATTGAACAAGAATTACAAACTAATCCATCTCCAGAACAACAAACTACTCTATCTCCACTGATGACTCAAAAAAAAAAAACCCCCAAAAGATAGGAAAAATAAGTAAACAGGATGAACAAAACACAACCATACCCTTTGCGACCTGCATGCAAAGCCATGACATGTTCAGACAAAAGGCTATCCATTTCCTGAAAAGAAAGAAAGAGAGAAAGAATGTTAGTCAAGGAGCATAGATGTTCAAGAGAGACAGGGAATGCATGTTCATGCACTTGCATGAACGTGCATGAAGTGGAAAGAGAGAGAAAAAGGTGAGAGAGAGGGGGGGGGGGGGGAGGGAGGGAGAGAGAGAGAGTGAGAGAGAGAGAGAGAGAGAGAGAGAGAGAGAGAGAGAGAGAGAGAGAGAGAGAGAGAGAAGACAGACAGACAGACAGATAAGTGACTCTGAGGGAGAGAGAGGGACGGAAGACACAAATGAAGAAATAAACACACACAGAACAAGAGACACAAAGACATACAGAAAAACAGAAAGAGAGAAGGGAATACTAAATTAAAGATGAATACATGGTTAGCATGTTATACATATTCACCTCTGACAAACACATGCAATATCCAAGTATTCTGTGCACTGGGTTGGGATTCATGTTGTCTTGACCCCAGAGAACCACATGTTGCATGAGCGGAAGATACAAATACTTGTTTCCATCTATGATGCTCTGGTTTCCTGGCATACTTGATGCCACAGTACACAACAGAGCAGAAGAATCCACAGAAGCAGCTATCTCATACATTTTTCAGAAATTTGTGATTGACATACGGCTCTGCATTGACAAAGAGAAAGAAGCTTGAACTTATGACGATAAAAGCAAACTTGACATTTCCTTTTTTTTTTTCTTTGAGGAGGGGTGGGGGGGGGGGGGGGGGGGGGGGGGGGGGGGGTAGTGTGTTCACGACATACAATAGAGAGAAAGAAGTTTGAATATATGATGTCAAAACAAACTTGAAAGTTTCTTTTTTTTTTTTTTTTTTTTTGTTTGGTTCTGGGGGAGGGGGGAGGTCGAGGTGTTTGATTTATTGACCAGCATTTGGTAAGTGGAGAGCAGATGACAGGCACTGTCCAGACTGAAATGCCTCAATAAACAAGCATTCTCCCACTGCCCACTGATACTATGATGGGTTGTCAAGCATTCTCTCTTGGCCCACCTGATGGACTATCAAGCATTCTCTTGTAGCCCACTGAAATACTATGATGGACTGTCAAGCAATCTCTCTTAGCCCACTAAAATACTATGATGGACTGTCAAGCAATCTCTCGTAGCCCACTAAAATACTATGATGGACTGTCAAGCAATCTCTCGTAGCCCACTAAAATACTATGATCGACGTGAAGCATTCTCCCATTGCCCACTGATACTATGTCAAGCAATCTCTCATGCCCACTGAAACATTATGATGGACTGTCAAGCATTCTCTCTTAGCCCACTAAAATACTATGATGGACTGGAAGCAATCTCTCGTAGCCCACTGAAATCTCGTGGACTGTCAATCATTCTCTTGAAGCCCACTGAAATAGTATGATGGACTGTCAAGCAATCTCTCTTAGCCCACTCTACTATGATGGACTGTCAAGCAATCTCTCGTAGCCCACTGAAATGCTATGATGGACTGTCAATCATTCTCTTGAAGCCCACAGAAATAGTATGATGGACTGTCAATCATTCTCTGAAAGCCTCACTGAAATACTATGACGGACTGTCAAGCAATCTCATTCCACCCACTGAAATGCCCAGATGGACAGCAAGCATTCTCCCCTAGCCCACTGGAATGAAGTGACAACTTTCAAGCAGTACCCCATTACCCACTGAAACCACGTCATGGACCTTACAGAAAGCTGGGGACACCAGGGGAGCACAAGAAGCTTGTTGCTCATGATCTGCTGTCACAAAGTGAATGACCCATAGATCATAAGAGGATGTGATATGGTGATACATTCTGGTCAAATGAGTTATCGTGCACACACACACACACACACACACACACACACACACACAAAAGCTCTTCTCTCCATGAAGATATGGTGCCGCAATGCTGTGCCACCTTCCTTTTTTTTTTTCTTAGCTACATCTGCAAATCTTTGAGATGGCGATTGAGGAAGCTGACAATCATAATGCATTGCACATCACTTCGTTGAAGAAAACAAACTAAAAAAAAAAAAAAAAAACATAAAGTTTCTCTATAATATGTGAGCATTTCAGGCTCAAAAACTAATTTTCTATTCAGGTGAAAGGCTAAAATTCCCCCTCCCCCCTCTCCTCCACTCACCCCAAGAAAATTTGATGAATACTTTCTTTGAATATCTCCAAACATAGACAGCACACACACACACACACACACACACACACACACACACACACACACACACACTTACACACACACAGAGAAACGTACTGACCTCATCTGGTCTGTCCAGCATGATGAAGACCAGGTCAAATCGAGACAGCAGAGCACTGCCCATCCTGACAACAGATCATGATGCTGTTGGATAGCATTTCATCATGCCAGTCTTACATGCTATCTTGATGGCAGCTCTCTCTTTGAAAAATAAAGTAGGGGAAAAGAACAGTTTTTATGATGTCCATTATAAACCTTTTCTTTTGAACTTAAGTCACTTGTTGCATGTTTCTCTTTCTCTTTTCAAGCCAAATGATACATACAAAGATAAAGGGAATAAAGTACAATGCTACTTGCACTTCACAAGCCTATCAAATCAATTATCAACAATGAAAAATGTATATGTAAAATGTATTAATTTCAACCTACAGACCGCAAGCACACAATTACCATAAATCAAACATCAGGAATCTATAGTGGCTTCACTTGTGTAATTTTTAAAACAAAAAAGTATTGATGAAGCTCTTTATTGTTGTTTTGTTTTTATGAGCTTGATTTCTTTCAGGATTTGACGAATTACTAAAGCAGCAAACATAAGCTTCCACAACCCAATGATCATACTGTTTGTTGTTGGAGGCCTGTTCATTCCAAAAGCCAAGTGTCACTAATTGTGAAAAGTAAGTTCAATTGCCCTTATTTCCCAGCATTTTCAGGATACAGTCAGGTGTTTCTGATACTGTGGTATGTAGGAGGCTTTGTAAGATCAGAACAGTGTCCCCTAATGACTTTGGCTAATGATAACCTTGATCATACTCTGTGGACTACTGCCACTGAGACTGTTAGAGGATGAGCCTGGCTGTGGCTGTGTGTGAGACAGCTGAACTATGCGGCAAAAAAGTTGTGTCAATGAGAAGGCACTGAGGATAAGACAGCACAGAAAAAAAAAAAAAAAAAAAAAAGAAATGAATTACTCCGAGATTTTCCGCCACAGTTTTCCCCTTGTTGTAATGGCCTCCCACTGGGTTCGCTGCTGCCAAGATCGAGGTGCGGGCTGGAAGACTGGAATTGCATCCAAACATTAATCATTATCATCAGGAGGGCAGCAATTCTTTGTGGGAAAAAAAACATGCCATGAGTGGCATTCCAAAACTGAAAAAAGAAAAAAAAAAGAAGAAAAAAAACCCATGGTATACAAAACATAAATGAACATGTTCAAACAGCATTTCAAAGGAAAGATGTGTATGCAGTTATGTTCAAGGGGATGAAATGTGTACAGTTATGTTCAAAATGATGAAATGAATACACGTTTAGTGACACTGAAGAACATAAATGAAAAAAATACTGATACACAGCAGACGAAAATGCCCAAAACATTATTACAGTAATTAAAACAGTTAAAAAAAATATTCTATTTATTTTATTCAAGTAAACATTTAAAGAATAAATTTATGAACTATTGTTATATCCTATAGGTTGTTTCATCACAGAATTATCTCTTTGGGGAAATGCTAAAAGAGAGAGAAGTCTAAAGAAAAGAAAATATACCAGTTTTCTGACTAATTTCACATGACCAAGTGAGTAAATAACAAGGGCAAATTCATATGTCTATAGGCACGCTAGCTTGCATATATACATGCATGCTTGTGAGTGGAAGAGTGCATCTGTAAGCCTAGCGTATATGCAAACCAGTGTGCGTGAGTGTTCACCTGAAATAGTGGAAGCAATTAATAGATTCCATATAACAAAGTGCAAAGCTTTTTCTACATATTACAAAGATAAGCTTGTACAAGAACCAGAACTAGAGTCTGATCTGTGAAACACGTAAAGAGAACAGCAATTCAAAAAACACACAAAACAAAAAGAATCAAACAAAAAAAAAGCCCTTACCTGCACACTATTCCTGCTTTCGCAATGCTGATGCTCTGCTGTTCCTGTTTGAAAGAAAACAAAAGGCAGTTCATTCAGTGTGTTCCAGGCCATTCCACAGTCATGACATCCATACAAGCTGTCATGGACAGCGGCTGGGAGACTGTAGGTTCAAATCCCTGGAGAACCTTTTGAAATCATTACAATTCCTGAAGAATTAATAGAGAGGGCTAGAAGTGAAACACTGTCACATCCTTATGCCCTCAAAGTCTTTCCATCAGGAACAGATGGTGTAAAAAAAAAGCAAGAAGAGACTGAAAGTTTTGAGGATTTTGCAGCAGCACAGTATATTCTCGCATACGTGATGATGTGTGGATGTGTATAAATCCACACACATACACAGACTCAAACACATGCAACACACACACACACATACACACACTAAAAAAAAACACACACACACACACACACATTCACAAACATATATATACACATTTTCACACACACATTCACACATACGCATACACATGCACATACTCACACACACACACACACACACACACACACACACTGACCATAGCCTCCAGCAGGGCTTGGTGCTGGTTGCCCATCTTGTCAAACTCATCGATACAACAGCAGCAGCCCTGATCAGCCAGCACCAATGCTCCCGCCTCCAGCGCAAAGTCCCCCCCTGACCTGCATCCTTGGATAACGTCACCTGCAACGTGGAAGCCAGTAAGCATGTGCAAGAATGAGAAAAAAAGAGAGAAGATACGTGTGTGTGTGTGTGTGTGCGCGCAAGTGTGTACCTGCATGCATGTGTGTGTGTTTGTGTGTGAGAGAGAGAGAGAGAGAGAGGGAAAGAGGGAAAGAGAGAGAGAGAGAGGGGGTGGAGAGAGAGAGACAGAGTGAGTGAGACAGCGAGAAATGAAAAAGCACTAGGTAATAAAATCCCAAAACAAGATCAAATCACAATCATCCATCAAGTGCAACAGATACAACAACAACGTCATTGTTGCCAAACATCCATCAAGGCATTTCAGTGGGCAACAGGAATGCTCAGCAAATGCAGTCTCCTTTCCAAACAGACTAGCGCAAGCTGGATATTCTTGCCCTTCCATTCACCTTCCGAATGCTGGCACACACACACACACACACACACACACACACACACAACACACACACACACACAAACACACACACACACACAGAATGCACATGAATTTAAGTCGGAGCAGAGAAGTGATAAAAAGAAGAAAATTTCCTAAAAGTGAGCAAGATCAACGGAGAGATATCACTGTGCCCATATCACTGTGCCCATTTTTCTAAATATAACAAAACCTGACAGAGTTTAGTTTTGTTATGATTCCCTCAAACACTGAGGACAAATGTTACGCGTGACAGCGGAAAAAGATACAGACAGAAAGACTAGAGGATTGGAAGGGAAAGAAACACAAAAAGACAGACAGGAAAAAAAAAAAAAAGCCAAAGGGACGCCACAATCTCTTAGTCTTAAAGGCTCACCGTCAAGCCTGATGTGGTTGTTGTGTTCCCACAGACGTACACACTGCGTGGTGCTATGGAAGCTGCTGCCTGCAGCATCTAAAACAGACACATCATTTCTGATGACACATAAATCTCCTTTATTTGTCTGTTTTCCGTATTAATCATAAAGCAATGAACCAATTCTTTGTGTGCAAATAACATCTCTAAAACAGCACAGAAAATAAAACCAGACAAAAAAAAAGTTCAGAATAAACAGAGTGTGAAAACACACAAAAACAAACAAACAAAAAAAAAAAAAAAAAAAAGGCAAAATCGTATCTCAATGTCCGTCCAAAACTTTGTTAAATCAGAGGCTTAATATCAGTTGTGGCCATTTCCAATGCGAGTTCTGAAAGCCTGCTGGTCTCACACTTTCAGCTTTTATATTCACGCTTAATTGTCTGTCTGTGTTTGCATTTATGAAAATATGAAGCTGAGCACAAGAATCATGATACATTTCCTTAGCGTTCATTGAGTAAGAAAAAAAGATCATCAAAATAGCGGAAATAGTAGTGTTACCTGACTTTTCCCAAGTCCTGGGTCTCCAACAATCAATATGTGAGGGTCTCCTCGGACAGGTATGCGATTCTGTGGACAATAAAACACGCACACACACATGTAATCAATCACAACTGCATATCTGGAGTTGCGATGGCAGGTTTAGTTGTTTTTTGTGTGATGATTTCAAGCCAGCTGGCATGTATCAAGATTTCCAACAAAATGCGGCTCCAACAGACAACTTAAGTCTTATATACATTTATGTAATGGATAAGGGGAAATGGGATCACAACTGAGAAACACCAAGAGAAGCTCCTGAAGTCTTTTGAAACCAGTTTTTTTCTTTTGTCAGTGTATCAGACTAAAGGACAGACAGACCACAGATGACATAATGACTGGAATCAGACCCCTTTTAATCTATGCATCAAATGAAATCATGAACCCACCTTGTCATTCACAAACTTTTGGCTGCTACCAAACAAGCCCAGTATCAAACCAGCTTTCACCATCTGAAAGTCAAGAATACAGGTAGACATCAGTAAAGATTATTGCTGGTAATTTTTTTTTTTTTAAAGCGATTTCAGTTCCTAGATGCATCCCTTGATTTCTAAGGAAACAGAAACTGATTTCAGTCACACATCAGATGCCTTTGATTACAGTGTGCACTCAATTCACAGCACCCAAAACCAAATCTATAAAACTGGCTAAGTTCTGGCCATATTATTCTGCTTGAGGCTGTTTAGAGCTATCCAATTTGATCAGATTTTTTCATGAAAACAAAAGCTTTGCAAACACACAAAAAAATATACAGTAGACAGATTAAAAACCATGCTCTGAATGCTGAACATCTCAGATTCTATGTCACATTTCTAGATTTCAGCCTTACTCAGCAACAGAATCAAAAAATACTGAAATTTGGCACTTTCAACTAAACTGATGCCATGGCTCTTTGAACTACAATAATAAAGTCAAACTGATTCTATGGCTCTTGGAATTATGCCGCTAAATACACTGTCTTGTGATTAACATCTGTAATCAAAACTGCTTTATGTTCTCTTTGTTTTGAACACATCTGCTTACGCAGAAATTCATGCTAAGATGGCAACAGAAGCAGCTATGCAAAAATGTTTTAGCAAAATAAAATATTCATTGTGTAACTAATTAAGATACAGCTGAAGTACCGATGATCACTTGGCCTGAAATTGAAGGGACTGTTAGCATCGCTTAGGTTAGACAAATTTCTGGCAAACAAAAGCTCAGGTTATTCACATATGCTGTCAGAGGCAATTAACCCATCTATGTTAACCTAAACTTTGGTTCAACCACTTTGGGGTCAAACAGCAGCTGACTGTTGATCAGATTTCTTCTGCAGTCATTCTAATTTCCTTTAAAGATTTTTTGATATGGTCATTATTAGCCACAGAATGCCTTCCAGAAAAGTCATACTTTGAATGCTGTCATTAAGAAACACAATCTTAAGAATTTCAGTTACCTCATGGCCGTAAATGGTTGGACACAGAGATCTGAAACAAACACAATACAAAATCCAACAGGTCTTCAATGCAATCTTAGTGAAAGTCAGCCAAATGTAACAAATACAAACTAAACATTCAGGGCTAAGTTCTTGACACGAGCTTACAGAATAGTTGACAAGGAACAGAGTGTGTGGATTCATTTCTTTTGTCATGTTTTATTTATCAGTGGCTATTTCTATTTTCAAAAGTTACTCTGTAATGAGAAGAGGAAACAAACAAACAAACAAACAAAAAAAAAAACGGAAAAAAAAAAGGAGGGGCAGAAAAAAAACAGTGACAGGTGCAGAAAATGCAAGAAAAACAGATACTCACAGTACAAGAAGAGACCCTCATTAAAATCAGTATACAACAATGACACTGCTTACATGCATTTACCTGCAATGTCAGACTTTGTACAATGTGTGAATGAACTCCGCAGGAATGCTAGAACAATGCATGGATACTTTTCCATGTAATTTGGCGGAAAAACCTGCTTTTGTTCCTGCTTCTTCACAGCTGCAGCTAAATCCACAGCACTTGGTCACTTTGCTGGTTCAGTGGAACCTCGTCCATCACAACCAATGTTACCATGATACAGTGAGCCAGGTGTAACAGATAACCTAAACGGGAAAACTATCACTCCTCTCCTATTTGAGAAAACGAATCACTTGACTGTCTGCTCAATGCAGGCTGATGATCAAGTTCAAGATGACTGGTTCTGGCTCAGCTTCATTGCCTGATATGAGTAGTTAATTCACTATCCCAACGTACTCTTAGTACATCTTGCGCATCACAAAACTACCACAACGCTTATAACTGGAATGCAACTGCGCAACCCCCATCTAGCTAAAAGTCAACCTGCCGGAACAGTTTTGACATCTGCACAACGTCAAAACAAATTGCAACCGATGGTAACAATACAAAATGTAACTGGGAAAGTTGGTATCACTGAAGAAAATTAAAGAAAGTGAAGAAAGGAAGGGATACAGGAAGGAACAAATGAGAAAAGATGGGAGAGAAAAAAGGAACTGGAATGAAGGGGGAAAAAGAAACAAAACAGGAAGAGAGGGAAGAAAACAAGAACCAAAGATGGTGTGTTTTCCTTTTAGAGTAATGCACTACATTCTATCCATTACCCAACAAGCAGCCGGAACAGTTGTGGTTCGCTCTGAATTTCTTGAATCGCATACAACTCCTTCATGGAAAACTCCATCGCCAGTCCACCAGCACTACTACTGCTGTTGCTGCTGCCACAGCCGGTTTCTTTTTCGGAGCTGTTGCTAGAGGTAGCTCTGGTGGACTTGGAGTTGCTAACAGAGTTGGCGTGCAGATAGAGCAGGAACATGCAC
>JADBJO010000047.1:1221825-1239325 GCA_016801955.1 Conus betulinus | reverse complement strand
CCCTTTGATTTTCTCTACCCCCCCCACCCCATTCAATGCATGGTCGCATCCCATACTAAATTAAAAAAAAAACACCTTTGACAATATTTGGGCCGAAAATAATCAGTCACGGTCATTGCTGAAGTCTGAGTCGTTTTGTCTGAAAGCTGTATCATTTCTTGATGTTTCTTGCCTGCCGCGTGGCTTTTCAGAGCAGCTCGCCCATGTTCCCGATGTCGAGGTCTTTCTTGCACAGCAGGCACTGTGTTTTTGCCTTGCATCCATCGGAAGCAGGGGCAATCCATTTGCGATAATTTATGTTGTCTAGCCAGGGCTATGCTAAACACACATTTTCCCATGTTTTCTTTAATACTTAACGCTATTTTCCCTCGCTGCACTGACTCAAAAGGAAGTTAAGCAATGGTACCAACTGTGCATGCGCAACGCTTTTCATAGTAAAGGGGAGCTATTCTGCAGAAAAAAAAAATGTAGTCTGCTAAACCTCCTGCCAGAGGAAATCTGAAAACCGTGATCATTGTGCATGATTTAATTTCTGTTTTTATCCTATTTCAATGTTTTTGTAAAGAAACTTAAAAAGAATTTCGACATCAAGAAAAAGTTTGCACAGCTTTTACAAAAATTCCAGGACTTTTCCAGACGCATGGCCACACATTACAAAATTCCAAGACTTTTCCAGCCCTGGAAATGATTTTTTCATTTTTTCCATACTTTTTCCAGACTTCCAGGACTCTGTACGAACCCCTGGAATTGTTCCTTTAAAGCAATATTTAAAGCAGAATTAGCCTCCATCAAGAAGGACATAAACAAGTTCCTATATATGCTTATCTTTCACTGACTTAAATGGAAACAAACGCTTTACCTAATGGTTTGCCAGTCTATTGTCTCTGTCAGGCTCGAACTTCGCTTGGGCACAAATGTCTTTCCCCTGCAGCAGTTGTCCCCAGGACACTGAAAGGAAGATACATCAATCCTGTCCACAAAAAACAATGTTTTCTGATGCATGATGCACAATCTCTCTCTCACTGCTCAACATTTTCATGTGTTGTGTCTGCACTTCTAAAAGAAGGTAGAAAAACTGGTGTGGAAATCTGCAGGCTATTCTGCAATACTAAATTATACAATTACATGTATGGATCTGCTATCACCAACAAATCTTCTGTATTTTTTTGCGAAACACCATTCCAACCCTATCAGAAAACTGATCAAGTATCCCTGTAGCCATACATTCCGTTCCATATTCACAAAGACAAATTCAAAATGGAAGAACTTCACCTTCCAACTCAGCATACATTTTCTATCATCCTTGATCTAAAACAATCACTGACAGTAACATCCAAAGTGCAAATGTCAATTATTACAGCACACCAGAAAATTAAAAAACAATTGAAAAACAAACAAAAACCCAACCACTTCACAAAGCTGTATATTGCAAAGAGTCTCTCCAAGCAGGTTAATGTCTTTGTTTCATGTCTTTCAACATTCTCTGTGACTGGCTAATATAGTCCACGAGTTTCCCCAGTTTATAAGTAACTAATCAGTATGGGTGACTCATGTGGGAGATAGTATGACTCATAGTCACATGGATACAGCTGGCTGCTTGAGGGAAGTTCAAACAGATTCCTTGTCCCTGCCACCTTTCTTACATATTGTTCTAAAGGTCTGCGCATAGTCTCTTATCAGAGGAAAAAAAAGAGAATAATAAACACGAGTGTTTTACCCCTCGATTTTCCTCCCTTTTCATCATTTTCCTCTCTTTAAGCCCTGCAAACAATGGATTTCTGAGTGTAAAACCAGTCTTAATCTCCTCCACTGACAAAGCACCATTACTGTCCAGGAAGCTTTGTGTTCTTTTCAGCATAACACATTTCTGTCTATTTGTTGCACTGGATTATTTCTAGGCAAAAATTTTGCAAAGCATAATGCCCTTGTTATCTTGGGTCCTTTAGATACAAACATTTTCTTTTATTCTCATAATAAAGCAACAAGAAACCTTACTACCAAGATTAGTACTCAACAATGAAATGACACACATCTACCTGACAGTATGTTTTTGAAAAAAAAAATTAAGATGTACTTCTTAAAAAAAACCCAACAAATTAAACAAAATTACAAGGTGTCATTATCTTACTTTGGTTGGGGTGATGTACTTGCCATCTGGTAAGGACAAGCTCTGAGAAAGAAAACAGGATCATATTCAACATGAAACTTAGAACATAACAGTCATTACAGATATCACAACAGTAAAATAAAAGCAAAAGTGTAAAGTCAAAACTAAATTTTCTATTTTTCAAGAATAGTACTTTCATACTTACAACAACAACAACAACAACAGCAATAAAAAAAACAATGTAAATTCCGAATTAAAGCCTTTCCCACACAGCAGTCGCAATCAAGTCGCAGCCAAAATGGACCGGTTTGTCCCTCAGATCACACAATTTTTGGCAATTTTCAAATGATCATAAAAAATCAACCACTTAACCTATGAGCATAAAACATACACCTTTGGAAAGAAGAAACAATATATACATAAAAAATGCTTGCCTTGAGTGAGGAATCCATGCAGTTCACATGATGTAAGTAATCAAAATGATACACATTTGCAGAAAAACAGACTTTGTGTGAACACTAATTCACTTCTTCATCCTCTCTATCCTCCCACACAAGTTCAGTTACACTTCTGACCTACAGATAATTGTATATTTATGACAACTGCATAAAACACAAGAATTTGACCACAAAATGCTTTGTCCACTCAAAATTGTGTGATCAATTTCAAAAAATCGTGTGATCGCCAGAACTGAGAGTAGACCAATTCAAATCCTTATAAAACTACTACAGAATACACGAAAAATGGACTAAGGGAAGCAACAGCAAGAAAAGGCCCTAAGCTTTCCCTGAAACGAGATTTATTGCCCTTTAATAAAAGGCGGTATAATTTAAAAATCGTTACACTCTGTCGGAAATATGCGTCCCACACACCTTCAAGTGATGTTGGAATCCTGCTTCTGACAAGACTTGATCGAGCTAAAAGACTTTCATGTTTTGGGACAGTGTGGGGAGGCTTTTCTCTTCTCACCTGGAATCTACTTTTCTATGTGCTTACGAGTAGAATCACCTTACAGTTCAGACTCCTTTTCCATGCACATCATAGATTTAAAGGGTTTCTATTGGTTCTGACTGTGAAAAGCTGCTGTGCTAACAGACAGCCGAGCATGGACAGGCTTTCCCTCAAACTGCTTACCTGTTCTGAGTGGCAAGCGATACATTCAAAGGCCAGAGTGGTGCACATGGGTTTGATGTTGCCGACACGGACCACTGTGCCTTTCACGCTCACAAACTTTCCTGAAAGAGAAAAATCAGCTTGTTACATTATACAGATGACAATCTTTTCTTCTTCTTTTTTTTTTTTTTCTTTGGACGATCCTTTGTTGTTTTTCTGATAATCCTCTTTTTCCCTTGTGTCTCATCTTCTGTGTTCCTGCTGTTGGACTACTCTCACGGCCCTCATTCTGGCTCCCCCATGCACAGCCACACCTCAGGTCTGTCCTGTCACAGCTTCAGCTCAGCAGTGTACTGTGAGAAATCAATATCAAGTTGCCATAAGGCAACCCATCAGAACATGACTGCCAAGTCACTTCAATCTTCTTCCTTTTTTTTTTTCCCCTTAATTAGCTTAGTCATGGAGGTACACTGACTTATCATTCTCTTCAAATCAGCATAACATAATTCACCATGCCAACCTGGGCCGGGAGAAAACAGACATCTGCATTGTTTGGTCTGGGAATCATCCACAGCATTCTTCAGCTTTACCTTGGTGAAGGGAAGAAACTCATACACTTTACCCCAAAAAAAAAAAAAAATTCAAATCAATGCTTCATTCCCTTTGAGGACTGCCTTTTAGAGAAACAGATTGCTTTGCTGCAATGAAGGGCTGTGGAAAGAGTTACAGAGTGCTCATATAGAGCACAGGAAAGGGCAGAGGTGACACATGACTTTAACAGGTTCCCATCCGACAAAACGACTTTAAATTTCCTGAATAATTTTGACATGAGAACCAAGCTGGTTATCTTTTTTTTTTAAGGCAACTCTCTGTATCCTTCTGTCCCATCCCTCACCCCCTAGTGGCATTCTTATTTCTTCTGTCACAACCACGTACACAAGAATTCCTAACTCTAGCTTGACCTCTTCCTTCTACCCCACCCCCCATAAACTTGACACCTGCCACCACAAAAGGGTGCAGGGGTGAAGATGAAGATGAGGTCACCGTGACAGCAAGGCATGGAGGGCCACAAAAGTTGCAACTTTCTGTGACGGCTTTATTTTTCTAAGGAACCCTTGCTGTGTGACAACAAAGCAAGCAAAATCTCAAACTAAACATTCTCATGAACTCGCCATAGGCACGCAATGTCAAAGAAGTAAAAGCAGTACTGCTATTATCCTCATCATATATTATATTCATTTTATCATTAATTAAAAAAAACCCTGTTTTGTGCTGTCTCAGCTTACAAACCCCTGTCATTCCAATCACCCAATGTACAGCCACATCCACATTCATCCTGTTGCAATGCTAGCAAGTGCTTCCCATAAAGCAGTACCAGACTGCCACAGGGCCACCCACCGCAGAGGCATTGCACTGCTGCTAAGTCACTTCACTGTTGTCCAGTATTCAGTGGCCACTGTTCTGATGCTACATACAAACAACATCACCTACTAAGCTACCCCTCCCCTCCCTTCTCCTGCAACCTTAGATGCGGAGATGCGTAGCAACACTGTCATGAGTGGTTTTAACACTGTCAGAGATTTAAGCAGCAACCATGTGGAGCTTTGATTCCAAAATACCCCAATGAGCTGTATAGTTCACAAGTCCCAAACATTTACCACTGCCCAGTCCTTTCAGTTTTCAGTTTGGTAACGTGTGCTCAGCTGTCCTCTGCCCAGGCGCAGATTCTGAATCTGAATTCTAGCCTGGTGTACTCTCCAACACTTTTTTTTTTTACTTTTTTTTTTTTTACACATGTCATAAAATTTTACCATTGGTTACCATAGTAATGAGCTTTGAGGCTTTTCAGGGGCAGAGGGGTGGAGAAGTTGACCATTCTGATCCTGATCAAAGGAGCGACGTAGTTCTCCTCTCCATTCTCCACCGATTCCTCCCCCAGCTCCCCCTCGCCAGTGCCGCAGCTTCATTTCTGTGATGATGAGTAACAAGCTGAAAAAAAGAAGAATGAATGATCATATTGATTCTGAATCCGAAATATTTCAAACAAGCTGAAAAAAAAAAAAAAAAAAAAAAGAAAAAAAAAAATCATATCGATTCTGAACCCGAAATATTTCAAACAGCATCAAGAAAGATCATCTCTACCCTGAACCTGGAATATTCTAAACAGCATCAATTAGTTACTGCTCAGGTGTTCATATTCACCATTTTGTGTGACTCATAAAATGTCCAAACTCAAACAAGAACATGTTTTTTTTTTTTTTTCCCTCAACCTGTACCAGTAAAACCTGCCTGTTCTCCTAGACATGTACCATTAAGCAGCAAAAATACAAGAAAATACAATTCCAATGATATGACCAAGAATGGGAATAATAAAAATCTTTCCATTAAAAAACAGGTTGGTTGGTGAGAGCAGACGACAGTTCTAAGGCTTTCGGTAACCCTCAGAGGGACAAGAACCTGCTGGATTGCATACTGGCTATCCAAAAGTCACCTGCTGACCTCTTCTACAATTTCCTCATGCACAAAAGTACCACAGCGACAATCATGTATAAGATGACTGATGCCAACAAAATGTATTCATGTTCCATGAGTCTTATCTGCATATCATTCTAAACATCACACTTCATCATAAATCTAGTCTGATACTGGCAATATTAGAAGGGCAGGTTGGGGGTGTGAGACCATTTAAAAAACATTATTCCCTTTTAAACAGTGCAAACTACTTTCAGATCAAACAAATGGTATTGAAGAAATAGATGCTTACAGAAGATACCTTCACAAACTATCATACAGTGTTCAGGGTCAGTACTCTTTGAAGATAAAAAGCATGAGGCGAAGAGACATGGAAATGGCAAGAATATAATTGTATTATTTCTCTAGGTCTCATCACATAATGATCATCAGCTGTGGTGATATGCAGTTTGAACCAAGATTCATCAACTCTATCAGACTTGCAAAACTCAAATTGCCTTTTTTTTTTTTTCTTTCCCTGCAAGTGTCAAAACTGTCAATCACTGAGTCAGTAATAAACAATTTGGCCTCAAGCTTTTTTGCACCAGAAGACTACATCCAGTACCATGAGAGTACACTCCCTATGAAAAGCTTTGAACTTGTTGCCAAGTCAAACTTGTTCGAGACTGAAAGTGTTCAGGATGCCAAAGCAAGAAAAACTTTCAGACTAAAACAACAAAAACAACTTGCTTATTTCATTTTCGTTCATACTGCTGAAAATCCTTGCTGGAGGTTTGATTACCGCCCCCCCCCCCCCCCCCCCCCCCCCCATCCCTTTTAGTTTTCTTAAAAAATAGTATGATAAAACGTTGGACAGAGATCAATCTGAAACAGTGATCATCAGCAAAATAACAATGCATCAAGTTTTCAGATCCAAACAAGATCCTTCACTCCGAAGACTTGTTTTTGTGGGATGCTTTTCTCTTTGTCCGTACTTTATCTACCTCACAAAACATCCCCCTTCCCCACCCTCATTTTTCTTAAACATTTTCCTCTTTGTCCATAGTAGATTTATCTCCCTGACCTTGTAAGACTCCCTTGTTTAAAGAGCTGTTGTTATGGAAAAAATTTTCTCATTGCTCATGCAAAATTTACCACCTTACAAAGATTCCTACCCATTCAAATGACTAGTTTTTTTTTTCTGGATCTTTTTCCTTGTCCATGTTAAATTTAACTCCCATCAAGACTGTTTCCCTCTACAACCTTCTTGTCCTGGGGAAAAAAAAAATCTCTTTGTCCATGTTAAATTCGCCTCCCCCCAAAAGTTCCTCCCTCTACAGACTTTTTTATGGAGTAGTTGTCTCTCTGTCTTTACTAGACTCAACCTCGGAACAAAGACATCCTTTCTCCTCTCCCTCCCCCCTAAAAAAAAAAGCTTTTTTTTTCTGCAACATATTCATATCGGTCCAAACTAGCTTTACCCTCCAACAAAAGACTCCCTCCTCTAAGCCCCACTGCAGCACAAAAGCATCAGAAGCTGACTTCCAACTCATTTCATGGCAGAGGGTCACACATGTGTTGTGCTATGTCACGGAAGCCAACCTGATGCATAGCCAGCCCCAGGCAGGGCAACACCTTCTCTGGCGTGTCTCTCAGCTGTGTCTCCAGTTCCAGGCACCCCTCTGAGACCACTGGGAAGGAAAAAAAACCAACAACAGCAAAACAATGCATCCTAACAGCGGGAGATGTGTGAACGTTGAATAATTGATGACATGTAAAATGATTTAAGAGGCTACGGAAAACAAACCCCCGGAGAAGTTTCTGATACCATCATAAGGACTGAAACTGAGGAAAAATGGAAGTTGATCTGAAGAATATGGTTAAAAAAGATAATGCCCAAGCTGTCACAACACTGGACTTTCAATCCAAAGCCAGGATTTCACCTTCTGCAATACCTGCCTGATTGATGAACTCACACTGAGTGAAATAAGGCTGTTTGATTTTTGTTCCTTTCCCTTTTTTTTTTTTTTAAAAATGTTATATCATATAAACAGAAGATAAACATGCCCATCAGTGATCCCATATTATCACTTGTATGGGTTGTGTGAAAGGAAAAAAAAACTGTAACATACACCACTCACAGCAGAGTCATCTGTGAATTAATGCTCAGAAACAGAAGAGAGTAACTAAGTGATTTGGGTCTGAATAACAATTTCACACACACACAGAGTGGAGGAGGAAGGACAGGAAGTGAGTAAGGACAGAGAGAGAGAGAGAGGGAAGGAGACAGAGGGAGAGAGAGAGAGAGAGAGAGAGAGAGAGAGAGAGAGAGAGAGAGAGAGAGAAGAGAGGAGAGAGAGAGAGAGACAGGGAGAGGCAGAAAGAGAGAGAGAGGGAGAGAGAGGGAGAGGAGGAGAGAGAGAGAGAGAGACACAGAGAGAGAGACAGGAAGAGAGGGAAGGAGAGACAGAGAGAGAGGGAGAAGATGAGACAGAGGAGAGGGGGGTGGGGGGGGTGAGACTCTGAGAGAGAGAGAGAGAGAAAGAGGGAGAGAGAGAGAGAGAGAGGGGGAGAGAGAGAGAGAGAGAGAGAGAGAGAGAGAGAGAGAGAGAGAGACTGTGACTTACACGGATCCGAAGACAATTCTTTGTAATCCACAATGACAAAGCCTTTTACATCAATGTCTCCCTGTGACAACAAAAAAAAAACAAAAAATAAATAACCCCCACACATAACTGGTCAACTGACTGGCAGCGAAGCAGGAAACAAACTAATGACTGGTGCCCAAGTAAATCAGGTTTATCACATGCACCATATATACTGAGAAGTGCAAAAGACCACTGCAAATCAAACAGATCAGAAAGATACTTAAAATTAAACAACTAAATGAACAAATGCAAATGAATGGTGTGAAATTCTCTGAGTTTGTTCAATGGTAACCTCAGACTGTCAGTATAAACAGAAAATGGATAAGAATGAAGGAAAAAAAAAAAAAATATGCACCACTACAATCAAAAGGAAATCCATTCAATACAACACTGCAGTCAACCTCACCATAATTCAGAATGAAGATTTCTAGTGTAAACAAAGCGAAACAAAAACAAACAAGCAAAAAAAGAATTATATGCGTTATATCATCCTTTGAAATTTCAGTAAACAAACTTAAGCTACTTGCCAAATTGTACAGCTTCTGCCAGCTCACAAAGTATTTCTCAAATGTTATCCTTTGAAATTTCAGTAAACAAACTTAAGCTACTTGCCAAATTGTACAGCTTCTGCCAGCTCACAAAGTATTTCTCAAATGTCATCCTTTGAAATTTCAGTAAACTAACTTCAGCTACTTACCAAATTGTACAGCTTCTGCCAGCTCACAAAGTATTTCTCAAACAACTGAACTTTCTGCACAGTTGGAGAATGCTCCGAGTAACCTGAAGAAAAAAAAAAAAAGCCAAACATGAATCAGTAGGAGTAGAAATATCCAATCTGAGCTGCTTCAGCAAAGGTGGGAGCACAACACAAGAGAGTGGACTGGCCCACCCTTTGTTAATTCCTGGGTGGTAGCATAAAAAATGTAGCAGAGAAGGTGCATTGTCAAGAAGTCAGCAGTGGTACTTTGGATTACCGGATCGCATGGAAGGCAAATGTAAGCTTCATTTTGATTCAAACTGCTGACTTTCGATTGTCTTTTTAAGTCATCTATTGACAATATCAAAAGACAATACTTTTGTCACAGCACTGATTGAAATTGCTGACTTTAGATTGCCTTTTCCTAAGCCGTCTATTGACAATACCAAAAGACAGTGCATTTGTTGCTGCATTAAAGAGTTTCTGTTTCGGGATATCACAGATAAATGAAGGAGGTTCAAACCTGTTCACTTGCACAGGCAGAAAACTGTAAATTGTCTGCACTGACAACAAGAGATCGGTGCCCAGATTTGAAACAGAAGGGCTGTTCCAGAACCTTTGCCCTTCTTATAGACAACTGTTACATACATAATCATACAGACGTCCTTTCTTTTTCTCTGACAGTACTTAATTACTGAATGATAAATCCTTTAAGCTCAGTGTACTTTTAAAACACATAAGATCCGTGATTAAAAAAAAAAAAAACAAATAAACAAACAAATAAAAGACCCACTGGCACAAATTCCGGTCTGTTCCAACAAAGCGCTGACTGCTAGACCTGTGTGTGAGGGGTTTACTGCTGGAGAATTTTCCATCCAAGCATCGAGCATTTTCTGGAAAACAACTCATGATGCCAGAGAGCTTCTTTGCTCTGGACTGCTTCTATATGGACTAGTACTCTCATTGAAAGCTGAAGATGATCAGCGGTGGCATTAACGCAACTTTTAGAACATGACAATAACGTTAAATCATGACAACTACTGTGTATACAATTCACAACACTTTTAATTGGTGTTTTTCGAGGCACTATGATATACTAAGCATACTGTTTTTTTTTTTTTTTTTTTTTTTTTCATAAAATCATATGTGAAACACACCAAAAGTGTATGGAAGCACCAATCTGGGTTACCTTCCTCAGGAAAGTAGAGTCTCCACCCAGAGTATGGGGATGAAACTTCAATGCGGGTTTGTACGAGCTGTGGTTGTGACGGTCTGTTGGGTACAGGGTTATCCATCAGCACCAACCTGTTTCACCAAAGTTAAGAAAAAAAGAAGCAAAACTTGACTTTGGTCATGCTAAATTAAACTGACAAAATGTTGGCGATTTCCTGCTTTCTCACCTCTCAAAGCTAGACTTTTGGAGACAACTTCTATTAATGTTCTACCTTTTTAGTTTGTTTGCGGTTTAAAAAAAAAATACCCTTTCTTTAAAAAAAAAGTTAAAAAATGTTTTGAGAATTTAGACTAACAATTGAGTTTCAGTTTCAGTTTCATCAAGGTGCCGCCACTGCATGCAGAGTAGTCCATATATGCTATACCACATCCGCTAACGTTTGAGACCATAAAACAAGATTTTAAGCTGATGGATAAATGAATGAACAACTAAGATGAGAGAAACTGAAGAAGATGGTCTCATGGCTGCAACTTAGCAGATGTCTGACCTGCACATTAGCCCAGTGCGCTGGTCACAGACCTTGAGTGCCTACCTAACATTGGTCGTCATTCCAAGCAGGGCTAGACTTGAACTTGTTAAACTGTGGCGCACCATTGTCTTCCCCGGATAGTTCGGCCATTTTGCTTCACTGTGTATCCCCAGCCTGACTTACCTTTGGTGACAGAACCGTCAGTGTATATTACAATATCATCTTTTGTGCAAAGGTCTTCTAGCTGCATCTGAAATTCTGCATTGGTTTTGCCTTCTGGCTATTCTCGACAATGCATTCCAAGATCTGGAGTGATGGCAATTTGGTAGATGTGTTTCAAGTGGTCTGGATACTTCTCCCATTCCTTGGTTTCTTTGAGTTCTGCTAACTGGCACACAAGCTGTATACTGCTATTTGGGGTGTAGGCTTTGACAGAATGCTAAAGTTTAGAAAACATGTTGAGAATATTGTTCTTATATGCAAAAAGGGCCTATCTGCCATGAAAGCAATGGCAGCCAAAGGCACTGAACAGTGCCATCTCTACCGACTGTATCACGCACTTGTACTCAGTATTACTGATTATGGATTAGGGCTTACAACACTGTCCAACAGCAACCTTCTCAAATTAGAATGAGACTGATCCTGGGAACCACAAAGGACACAACCGGTTGAAACTATGTGATACCTATGCATGCTCGACCTTTCTTCAATGCAGACAAAACACAAGCAAGAACAGGTGAAGGCATATTTCAGAGCACTTGAAGATCCCCCCAAACCTACTTCATGTGGCTCAAGGAAAGAAAAGGCATTGGCTAGGACATGGAAAATCATGGATGGGACTAACAATCGATATCGTGAACAGAAAAAGCATGATCAGAATGTGTCAGGTTCATTGTTTGAGTGACATGTCAGACTTTGATCAGATCAGACGTCACAAAAAGTCTTTGTTCTGATACTGGCATGAAAAAAGATCACATCATAGATTTGACCACCATGCTGAGCAAGGAATCAGAATCATATTCATAGCCATTTCTGACCACGAAAATATTTGCTACCCATGACAAAAAAAAAAAAAAAAGAAAAAAAAAAAAAATATTTAGGAAAATCTGAAAGTTGCTTGCAGGTGTGCATGCATAAAAACAAGAAGATGCCTTGAAAAGTCTTAATTGAAACAAAAATCTGTCACCAATACAATGAGTACATTCTAATCACAAATTTCTGAGAAAATGCCAATATTGTAGCGAATCATAGAAAAATACTACTGTACATGCAGACACACACACACACACACACACACACACACACACACACACACACCACACATATACATACAGACTGACGACCAACTGAACAAGGCTTATTCCTCCCTTCTTTTGTTCACAAAGTGTATGCACACACAAAGAAAAAATCCAGCAAAGCAATATACCTTCTTTGGTGAACAAATTGCACACAAGAATTCCGGGAGGACAAAGTGTGCACTGGGTAAATGGAAACAGGGTTTGGCATGCATATTTCATGTGTGCACAAAACAAATGCATTCAAACAGAAAAAAGTCAGGTCTTGATATGCTTAACAGCAGGACTGCTGGAATCTGCTTGCATTTTTTTTTAAAGGGAAGGAAGATAACAAGGAGGCCAGGTGGTGGGGAGGAAGCTGGGTAGGCGGAAGACACATACAGAAGAGACGAGAAGAGAGAGGAGGAGAGACAGAGAGAGAGAGAGAGAGAGAGAGAGATAGAGAACAGAGAGAAGAAGAGAGAGAGGAGAGAGAGAGGGTAAGAGGGTTTGGAGAGAACAAGAGACAGAAACAAGAGAGAGAGAGAGAGACATAGAGAGAGAGGCCAGAGAGAGAGAGAGAGAGAGAGAGAGAGAGAGAGAGAGAGAGAGAGAGAGAGAGAGAGAGAGACAGACAGAGAGAGAGAGAAAGAGAGAGAGAGAGAGAGAGTTAAGGGAGGGAAGAGGAGAGAGAGAGAGAGGGAGTTAGTTAGGGAGGGAAGGAGGGAAAGAGAGAAGCTTCAGATACATTTTAATTGACAATGGCCAACATAACCTTTATGTCATGTGGGTGTACATTAATATTTGCAGCTCAAAAAGAAAAGAATGTAATGCACAGAAATATAAATTGTAATAGACTGCGTAAATGTTAATGATGAGGCTCGAAGCCATGTGGAAGAAAAAGAAAATAATGACATGCTTTTTTCGTTACTCAAAATGATTATGCGGTTGTTTTTTTTTTTTCAAGTAACAACATGATCATAAACACAGGCATACATATTCACTGTTATAAATCTTTCCAGCACTCACATCTGTCATCACCGTCTGCTTCATCATTAGCTATACTAGTGAAGAGAACAAAACCATTTCTTAATAAGGTAATCAAGCTTGCAGAAATACATGAAAACAAACAACTCAAACATAGAAGTTCTTACCGAGCATTTCTTTTTCCTAACATTAGATGCCTCTGCAACATACTTAGCCAGCTGAGTATATATGGAGGAAGGGACAGAGAGAGAGAGAGAGAGAGAGAGAGAGAGAGAGAGAGAGAGAGAGAGAGAGAGAGAGAGAGAGAGAGTAGGGAAAAGTGGGTTTAGTAGCTGAGGGAGACTTTTTTCATGGAAAAGACCACAAAGTTTCATCTTCTGCATCATTACCACTATCACATTCATGTGATAATAATACTTGAAAATCAGCTTTCTCTCCTCAACTTAGTTCATACTGTCGCCAACATTGGTGGACAAATCATCAAATCTGAAATCTATGTCTTCCTCCTCAATTCTGCAGTGCAAAACTACATGTTTAAGAAATGCTAAATTGAGCAAAGAAATGCGTCATTTTTCTATGGGTATAAAAAGAAATGTTTATTTCACATAAGCATGCCATTTTAGATGTCACCACCATAACCAAATGTGCTATGTCTGTTATCTTTGGTCATTGTTAATGTTATTACTGGAGGCTTACATGTGTTGTTTCATAGCAACTGCAGTCAGAAAAATTTAATATTTTTTACAGTATTTGCATAAAATATCATTGAACACATGATTCATTACAATAATTTGCAAAACTTGTAATTAAGTACAGTTTTCTGAGAAAGTGACAATCTTGGAATATTCAAAACTAGGTTGAAAACATTTAATGACAATCTGACTTATGCCTTTATAATTCACCAACATTTTCAAACATAGGATAAATGGAAAAGTCATGTTAATATTCATAGTCTACTAAGTTATGTTCTGTATGAGTCAGCATTTGTATTCAGAGAAAGCCAATCTCAACTAAATTACCACAGATACCTACACACACATTCAGACATGTATGGGGCAACTGAAACCAAGTGATAACATAGAACACCTCTGTTTCACATTCAAGTCAAACAGTGATCACTGTAAATACACAGCTACCTGGATTGCTAAAGCTTATGTTTTTGTTTTAAAAAAAAATGAAATCATGTAAAACCTAAGAAAATGTCAGGTTTACCTCTACCTCTGCTGCCAGTGTCACTTGAGTTACCACGGCGACCACCAGAATGACCTTGATGGTTGCCATGTTGTCCCTGACCTCCACCTCGACCTCCTCTGCCTCTCCACCAACCTCGTCCACGATTCCATGAATTTCTGCCTCTGCCTCGCCATGGTTGACCTCTTCCTGTCTGGTTGTCCATTCTCTCCCAGTCTCTGACCTGGGTTAATGTCATCAGTCCAGTAATGAGCTACAACTTAGAGGGGGAAACACACACACACACACAAAACCCAAACCCATAGGGATTGATTTTCCTCATACACTTTTGCTCAGACAAACTCTATTTTTTTTCATCCCAAACAAACAAAAACCTGGTCAGCACATGGTTTGAGTTGCACTGTATGCCTGTATCTTGTAGAATTGAAAACACTGCAATCAACTGTGTGTCAATAAATGTGAAAACTTCATAAAGGGTTCAACACTTTCTGCTTCTTGTGTTTTACTGTGAACCCTCACATTACTGTTTATATTAGGATAATATGAAGAAGAGAACTGGGAATGTAGTGGGGAGAACTGGGGGATGGGGGGGAGGATATGTTTATTTGTTTGGGTGGAGAAGTGAGAGAGAGAGAGAGAGAGAGAGAGAGAGAGAGAGAGAGAGAGAGAGAGTAAGGGGTTGGGGAGGGGGTGGGGGAGAAACAAAACTGAACAAGTCAACAAAAGGCTTGTAAAGCAAGCTATATATTGGGGTCCTAATTTAACATCTAGCCACTACACAGACGACAATCTGGGATTACCTAGTCCTTAACTTATGAGCCGGCGGCCACTTAGGATGTTAACCATCCTGGCTACCTACCTTCAACTAGCCATTTGAGGAATACATATGCTTACACACAAACACACACACACACCAACTGAGCTCGGCGACACTAACGCTGTCATGGGCTGAAATGGCTTGCAAAAGCGGCAGCACGATCACCTGATAGTTGGATTAACTGTGTGAGTGTGAGAAGGAAATGCTGTTCCGCATATGTATTTGTTAGGCCTACCGCCAACCGATCATTTACATTTTCAGTTTCTCAGAAACTTTACTTACTGGAGTGTGGGAAAATCGCAAGGCAACATGACAATACTTTTGAAGCATTGAACGACTAAAAAAAACTTCACCTTTTCTCCTCCTTCAGAGTGTTTTTTTCAGATCTTAATGTATATGTGAATCCCTTGACAAATGTTACAAACACTAACGCTTCCCCTTCGCTTGTTGTTTGCGTTTGGCGCCCATCTTGATTTAAGGGAAGCTACTCTCTTTGTTTTTTCAGATTGGCCGCAACCCACCAAAAATGACCCCAATGTACTTTTTGTCCCGGATATTATGAAACGCGCCAAATCCTGGGCCAGTGCGATACTATTTATTTTGTTTATCCAATGTCTCGTGACAGTGCCATGCATAGGTGGTAGTGGTGCTATGACTGACACTTCGGCACAGTTACTCGCGCCTCCCGTTTCCTCCCTTTTTGTTTCTGTGTGCGTTTTCATCTGCACCTTTCCCTTATGTGATTTCACATAATTATCAACAGGGTGATTTTTCAAAGAATCCATTTCTAGCGTATACGCTGTCATGTCGCTTTACATGATGAAAAAAAAAAAAAAAACTCCACCTCAACACCATTCTAAATATTCTGACAAAAGGCTGATAAAGCCGATGATCGGGTCACAGATATGATGAAGACAGGATACGTGGATGGGAAAACGAAAAAGAAGGGGGAAAAAAAAAAAAAAAAAAAAAAAAAAAAAAAAAACAAAAAAAAAAAAAAAAAAAAAAAAAAAAAAAAAAGAAAAAAAAAAAAAAAACCCCCCCAACCCTAACAAAGCAAAAAAAAAAAAAAAAAAAAAAAAAAAAAAAAAAAAAAAAAAAAAAACAACAACAACAACAACAACAAAAAAGGGGTGAGGGAGGGGGGCGGGGGCAACAGAGGGAGAAAAACTGTGGGGAGTCATGAGCAGATGAGATAATCTGGGGCAGAGAGAGAGGGCAAACATGATAAGTATATAAATAGTGAGAAAAAGCCATTTTGAACTGACAACAAATTTCAGGCAGATGAAGACTTGGTTAGCTGTACAACATAACCAAGGTCAATGTCCGAGTTGTAAAAAAAAAAAAAAAATGCCCCTGACATCATAGAATCTACTGGACACGTCCAAAATTTGTCAAACACACACACACACACACACACACACACACACACACACACACACACACACACACACACACACACACACACACACACTCTCTCTCTCTCTCTCTCTCTCTCTCTCTCTCTCTCTCTCTCTCTCTCTCTCTCTCTCTCTCTCTCTCTCTCTCCCTCTCTTTCTCTCAACACGCGCGCGCAGGGGGTGGGTGGGTGGGGGGGGGAGAGAGAGAGAGAGAGAGAGAGAGAGAGAGAGAGAGAGAGAGAGAGAGAGATGAAGAGAAAGTGGAGGCGGGGGGTGGGTGGGCAAGAACCGAGAAAATAAAGATATGACGCACGCGCACGTGCACGCGCTAACGCACACACACACGCACGCACGCACGCAACCAAAAAGTAACCCAGGAGATGCTTAATAGCCAGAGAGAGAGAGAGAGAGAGAGAGAGAGAGAGAGAGGGAACTATAATGTCATTACATGACCTGACGTCTGGTCTGTTTCCGGGCTGGTTAATTTCATAATGAAGGGAGGACTACTACTTTGTCTGGTGAGGTGATGTAGTAAGTGACAAGAATCCCCGAGAAATTATCGTCGCACAATTCCGTTTTGGTGGAAAAAGTGTTTAAACTATTCCTCAGTACTCTGGGTTAAAATGGAACTGTCAGACTTCGTTCGAGGTCCAATGTCCTTACAACATAGTGGAAACAAGTTCTACTCACACTTTGTTGTTGTACGATGCAACTTGTATTTACCGAATATGTTGACATCGCCTATGTCTTTTAGATGTTTGTAGTAGACTGACCGTAACAATATTCAGATCAAGCTGCTTGTACTTAGCCTTCTGCTACTGGTTACTGAGATCTCAGAAACAGTGTTGAACGAACACACAACAGGATGTACCAGCCAAAAATGTTGGTGTGCCTGTTTTTCAGTATTTATGTGGGCGGTGTTGTTACGCTGATAAATGGCCCTCATATGACCAAAATGGAAGCAGAGTTCACACACACACACACACACACACACACACACACACACACACACACACACACACACACACACACACCAAACCGAACAATCAAAATTTACACTTTACATATCTTCCCTGCTACTGTAGAGGTCACAAAAGGGGCATGACCCTTGC
>JADBJO010000047.1:1211825-1214325 GCA_016801955.1 Conus betulinus | reverse complement strand
GCAATTCCTTTCGAGATTCACGAGACTGCAGCATACACACCCGCGGGTATATTGTGGTCGGGAGGAGGAAAAAGTGCACAAAGCTACTTAAAAAAACAACAACAACAAAACTTTTGTGTACTGTCCATGTCTGACGGAAAGGCGTTAGTTAGTTAATTGGACGCAAATAATGGATTTCCTAAGGTCAGATCTTTGATGTAAAGTCTTTTCGTTTTACATTGTGAATCAGCTGTATTGTTTGTGTAATGTTTGTTGTTGTTTCTTTTTTCTCCTCATGTCTCTCTGTCTCTATCTTTTTCTTTGTCTCTCTGTCTGTTTCTCTCTTTCTATGTAATGGAGAGGGACACACACACACACACACACACACACACACACACACACACACACACACACACACACACACACACACACACACACACACACACCACACACACACACACACACACACACACACACACACACACACACACACACACACACTCACACTCACACACACACACACACACACACACACACACACACACACACACACACACACACACACACACACACACACACACACACACACACACACACACACACACACACACACACACACACACACACACACACCACACGCACGCACGCACGCACGCACCACGCACGCACGCACGCACACACACACGCACGCACACACACATTGCGAGACTATCTCTCTCTCTCTCTCTCTCTCTCTCTCTCTCTCTCTTTTCTCTCTCTCTCTCTCTCCCATTCTCTGGCTGTCAGCGGTCTGTCTGCCTGTCTGTTTGTTGTCTGGTTGTCTGTCTGTCTCTATCTCTGTGTTAAACTTTCTCTTTGCATGCTTTAGCACTACTATAAATTACATTGTAGGTCATCCTCAGATTGAACACTTACTGTAAAAAGCACATCATTGCTTATCTGTTATCCCCGTCAATAAATGTCTTTTTTTTTTTTTTGTCTCTTTCCTATGGGCACTCTAAGAATTTCAACGAAAGTGAAAAAATGATCTTGTTATCCAGTGATGATGTTCTAATTCTGTTAATTGTAAACAGAAATTTTATGACAGAAAGCACCAGTAAACAAACAAACCAAAAAAAAAAAGTCATCACGATCTGTGAATGATATTCGCCATCATTTTGAAAATAATGTAGAGAACTCCGTGCAAAATGCGATAGTAGATGGCGTAACATGTGTGTTATATAGAGCTGTGCCGAGAGATAAAGTGTTACCCTCTCTCTCTCTCTCTCTCTCTCTGTGTGTGTGTGTGTGTGTGTGTGTGTGTGTGTGTGTGTGTGTGTGGTGTGTGTGTGTGTGTGTGTGTGTGTGTGTGTGTGTGTGTGTGTGTGTGTGTGTGTGTGTGTGTGTGTGTGAAATTTGTTGTGCGGACCATTCTTTGAACGAAGGCTTCAGTCAGTGAGTTTTACGGTAAACGTTGGTTCCCCAAAAGCCTCCCCCCCCCCCCCCCTCAACTTCCCTCCCCCCCCTTTTTTTTTTATGTCCTACAAGCGAAATCTGCTCTATACTTTTCTTACTCTTACATGTTCTTTCTGTTTCTGTTACTGTCTTTGACCTTCAAAACATTCGCACTCACATCCTTAATCAAACGTTAAGCGTAGAAAGACAGAAAACACCCTCCGTCTGCAAGGTCCAACCCGTGAATCTCACATCTTGTCCTTTTCATCAGTGGGTTGCTGTGCCCACGGAGATCAGCCTGCACTTCCTCTGTGTATCCTCAAAAGAGACTCTGTTGACTTGTGACTCCCCCAGACCATCTTCACATGACACTGACTGACCTTAGTATCGCTTTTCATACAACCCTCTCTATTTACTCGCTTGTCAAATGTCAGCAAATCTATCTATCTATCAATCTATGTCTGCCAAAAACGTGTTGATAGAACGAAAGCAAACTGTATCGTTACTCTGTGTCGAGCTTGTTGTATAGACTGAGTCTAACACGTACACACAGATTTCGTCTGACGAAGCTGTTGAGTACACCAATGTCTGTGCTCTGATGTGTTCTCTTCGTGTGAAGCTGGTTATTTTTCCTTATATTGTTATGATTAAGTCTAAAAAAAAAAAAAAAAAAAAAAAAATGTCTGTCTGTCTGTCTGTCTGTCTGTCTGTCTGTCTGTCTCTCTCTCTCTCTCTCTCTCTCTCTCTCTCTCTCTCTCTCTCTCTCTCTCTCTCTCTCTCTCTCAAAACGCCTGGTAAAAAGAGGAACAGAAAAAAGGTCTTTTGTCAAACCCAAAGCTGGAGTTTTTTTTCCCCTAAAAAAAAAAAAAGAGTTTTTTTTTGCGTGTCGGGCTATCCAATGAGATCATGGACTCCACTTCAAACGGTTTTTAAAAAAAAAAAAATGCATCTGACTCTGTAAAAAGCTTTTGGTTTCGTATTGTTTAACCTTTTCATCGCTCTTGAAGCTTTTGTTTATCCTGAAATCTGCTGATGTTTACGAGAATAGACTACCTAAGTCTGCTGGTGACGTATGGAAGGATTGAGG
>JADBJO010000047.1:1191825-1196825 GCA_016801955.1 Conus betulinus | reverse complement strand
ACCTCCTGCACAACTTATCCAATCAAAGTCTTCGTTACATCGATTCAACCAATTAAAAACTACTTTACGGACGGTGCAGATAGTCAAAAGCTGCCTTACATAACGATCCCCCAAGATTCATCCTATCGATAGAAAGTTTCGTGCGGAGACGAACAGTCTCTGACATAATTTGCAGGGTAATCCAGCCAAGGGTTTTTGTTTGGTGAATTGCTGTTCTTCGGATTTGCCGAGGTCAGCCAGGCAGGTAACCATTTCTTGAAGTGATAGGGGGGTGTGTGTGTGTGTGTGTGTGTGTGTGTGAAATTTAAAAAGCGAAAGTAGGTTCACACGGATTCCTTGCTATTCGCTGCAAGGTAAGGATAGTAAGCCTAAATGCCCATTTAAATGAGAAGGAAAGCCACGAGGATGCTGTAACCCCCCTTCCCCTCCCCAATCTTCCAAGACACACATTCTCTCGATCTCTCTCCCTCGCTCCCATCCTCTCTCTTTCTCTCACACCATCTCTCTCTCCGTCCCCCTACCCCCCCCTCCCACCTCTCTGTCCTCTCTCTGTGTCCTTTCTTGATTCAGTCGTTGTGTCTGGCTGTATATACGACATTCTGTCTGTCTGTCTGTCTGCATTTCTGTCTGTCTGTCCGTGTGTACTCTCTCTCTGTCTGTCTGTCTGTCTGTCTGTCTGTCTGTCTGTCTCTCTCTCTCTCTCTCTCTCTCTCTCTCTCTCTCTCTCTCTCTCTCTCTCTCTCTGCAACATTTTTGTGTACCTGCGTGTTTGCCTCCCTTTAACCTTCTTTTCTCTGCCTCTTTGCCCAGCCTCTTCACCCTCTTCCCTCCTTTCTTCCCTTCGCCCGCCTTTCTCTCTCTGCCTTTCTGTTTCTGTCTCTGTCCCTGTCTGTCTGTCTGTCTGTCTCTCTCACTCTCACGAGTTGTTCGGCTGTAAGGCTGTTACACATTATTGAGACAGAGAGATACACTTAATGTGTCTGTTGATCATTAAGGATGCAAATTTTCTACAGATTTATTACCATTTGGTTAATAAGGATTCAACCAAGAGAACTTCACGTTGTTTTTGTGAAGTGTTTTAGTGTTGCTTTGAACTGCGGAATTTAGTTTTGTGTTTGTCTGTTTTTTTTTTTTTTTTTTTTTTTTTTTAACCATTATTCTGATATTCTATCAGCGCTGTCCAGATTACAGGATGCATGTAAGGACAGAAACAACCCCATAAAATGCAAGAACAAGCTCAAACTTGTTCTAAAATCTTTTGTTGAGAGGACGTAAAACTCAACGACATTCCTGTATGCTCTGGTGTATTCCATTTTCCTGTATGCACGAGAGACTTAAACCAATGCAACTAATCAAAAAAAGGACTCCCAATACTTGGACATTAGGAGTTATCGCAAGGTACAAACCAAAAGACATACCGATTATATTACCAATGGACAAGTGTCTCAAACCTTTAAGCAGCACATCAGACCATTCGAAGTCACCACTACGCTGGCATAAACATTTAAACAAGATTCAATGGCCTTGCTGAAACAACTCCTCAGGAAACTATTGAGAGAGGGAGACGGGGGTGAAGGTGAGCATATAGGTGGAAGAAAGGGGGGGGGGGGGGGGAATGGGAGGAGACAGAAAAAAACAGTGGACCGACAACATTACAGAATGGACAGAAGACCATTTGCAGAGACCCAAGCTTGGTATACGACTGACAGAGTGGTGCCCCTTGTGACTCCTACCAGAACGAGGGGAGAAGAAAAAGAAGAAGACTAATATCAATGTGGCTGGTTGTTTCCTCCGACAAGGTCGTGACATTTTCATTCATTGCTTGTTTGTTCGATCGTTAGTCAGTAAGATCACCCCCCACCCCCACCACGCCCCATCCACCCCACAGTTAGAAAAAAAAACCTACCGTTTTCTGGTAGATTGGTGGAGGGATGAAATAGTGCCCAAAGGGCAAGTCAGTTTAATTCTGGTGCTAATCAATGGTGCTGACGTGGATCAAGGAAGAAGTCCAAATCCCACATGGCAAGATGAGGCTAAAAACTACAGAACCGACTTCAAAAGAACTTGGTGGACACTGAGAGTGTGGGAGTAAACGACTCCGTTTAGTTTTGATGTGAACCAGCGGCTACAGCGCAGTGGTTAGCGACTCGGAATCCCGACTTCGAGGTCGTGGGTTTAATTCACATGAGAGCCATTTATTTATGTTTTCTGCCCCCAGCCGGCTCCTATCCAGAGTTGTATTTATTATGGGCTCAGTTGGAAGGACTGGGACCATACAGCCCAGTTTCATCCATTTATGGACTCGTCCTGGTGTGCTGCTAAAGGTATGTTACCAACACTGCAGGTGTCTGTTTCTCTCAGGCCTGGTTAAAGCAAGGATATTGTACGCAAGTAAGCGCAGAGTACAGCCCTGTCATGCAATCTCAGGCAGAATGGAACTCTCTGGCATCATTTTCATCATACTCATTGTCGTCTATCAGCATAAGAAAAATTCAGATTCTGCGATCCTACATGCTCTGCTCTCATGGTGACCTCAGTTTTGATTTCATCTTCACATCTGTGCCCCCCCCCCCCCCCCCTCCTCTCTCTCTCTCTCTCTCTCTCTCTCTGCTGTATGTTAGTGTATCTGCCTGCTCAGTTAACCATCCTTTCTCTGTCTCTTTGCCCACCCCCTCCTGCACCGTTCACAGTCCCCCTCCTCTCTCTCATGTGTTGCTTGGTTGTAAGGATGTTACTGATTGGCAGAAACATCTGATATGGCTTTAGACCATTATAGTTGCAAATGTTTTACACAGATTTATTACCACCTACTATTCGTTACAAATTACTTTTATTTGTAACCGATGACGCAAGAGGAATTTACGTTCATATTGTGGAGTCTTTTTGTGTGGCTTCCATGGAATGTTTTAGCTACTTCAGTTTTATTCACATTTAGGTTTGTTTGAAATGTTTTTGTTTGTTTGTTTGTTTGTTTTTGACCACCACATTGATAATACATCAGCACTGTTTACCCTAAAACTCGTATGGAAGGACAATAACATCTCTATGAAATGCAACATCAGACTCCTGAGTGCTCTGGTATGTTCCATCTTCTTGTATGTACGCAAGACATGGAGCCTGTCAGCGGATATGGAAAGAAGAAACCCAATCTCTGGCAATGAGGGGTCACAACAAGATACCAAACACCAGGCATACTAATCGAATCATCAATGAAGAAGAGTCATCAAGCAGTGCATAGGACTATGCACACGAAGATCTACTGGTTTCAATTCTTTAGGGAAATATAAAGGGAGAGGGACGACGTGGCAGACAGGAAAGGCAAGGCCTGACAACTTTGCAGAATGGCAGGGCAACCATTCGCAGAGACCTGAGCTTCGGCTCACACCGACGGTCTAGCGCCCCCAGTGCCTCCCCACGGAGCTAGGGAAGAAGAAAAAGAAGCATGGTGCTTACGGGATTCGTTATTTCCTTCACAAAGATGACTTTTTTTTTAAACCGGGGTTGTTTGTTCGTTCGTATGTGTGTTGACGAAATAGAGGAAACCTCTCTCTCCTCCCCTCCCCCCCTTCCCAACATCACTGAAAACTTTGTGGAAAGATAGAATATGGCTCAAAGACGAGTCAACTGGATTTTCGTGCTGATCCGTCATGCCGATCTGGATCAAGGACGGGTCCCAAACCCCTATGGTAAGTAAGCAATACTGAACCTATTTGCAACAAAATCGGTGGAAAGACGGAACATGTCGATTTGTAAAGCAAATTGAACCGATTTGCGACAAAATCGGTGGAAAGACGGAATATGTCTTAGAATAAATCTGGCCAGATCAAAGCAACAACTATTGAACCGATTTGCGACAAAATCGGTGGAAAGACGGAACATGTCTTAAGTACACATCTGTCAAGATCAAAGCAACAACTATTGAACTGATTTGTAACGAATTCGGTGGAAATCGGAACATGTCTTAAGGACAAATCCATCCATTTTCACTCTGGACCAGTTGCCGTGGCGGAATGATTTCGGGGTGCGGATTCCCGAATGGGAGGTCTCTGAGTTTGATTCCCCGTAGAGCCACTTATTTATTCATTTATTTATTCATCTATTTATTTATCTATTTCAGTTATTTTCATATTCCTGCCCCGACCAGTTTCTATCCCGAACTGAATTTCTTATGGGCTGATCGGAAAGACTGAAACCATGGAGTCAAATTCTATCCACACAATGGATGCATCGCCTAGAGCGTTGCTCAAATTGCCTGACTAACACTGCAGGTGTCTGTGTCTCTCTCGAGCCTGGTTGATGTTGGAATATATTATGAAAGTAAGCATAGGGCACAGCCCAGTCATGCAGTCTCAGGTCGGAATGGAACTTCTTAGCATCATCTTAAACATTATCATCTTTTTGAATCAGCATGAAAAAGAAACTCTCAAATTCTGTGGCCTCGCTCTCATGGTGATTTCAGTTTGTCTCCTTGTATGTCTATACCCTCAGTGAGTTCGTGGCGAGGTCGCTGGTGTGACAAGTTCATGGTGAAAGTCGTTGCATGAACGTGGTAGCGTCCTCCAGAGGGGGACTCTCACTCATGTTGCTACGCCAGTAAACATTATTGCCATCGGGGTGAGGGCTAGGAGGGTGTGTTCTGCGTGTGTTGGATCAGAGCAGGCACCACTGCACACCACCGAAATGACTCGGCAGCGGCGCAGTATTTCCTCCGGTGGGTTTCCTCATGAAAACTTGACACAGAGTAATGCGACAGAAGTAACACAGAAGATCAGAGAATAAACGCATTGACGTAGATTTATATTGCAAATCTGTAGCATCATCTTCATCATCCCCATTCCCCATCGATCATCATCATACACACAAAAAATTATCAAATTCTGTGGCCTTTATGCCCTGCTCCCATGGTGACCTCAGTTTTGATGTCCTCTCCACGTCTGTGACCTTGGTTTGATTCCGTCGGGGTCACAAGTATCGGCAAACTCATGGGGCCTGTCGTTGGA
>JADBJO010000047.1:1176825-1179325 GCA_016801955.1 Conus betulinus | reverse complement strand
GTGTGTGTGTGTGTGTGCGTGCGTGCGTGCGTGTGTGTGTGTGTGTGTGTGTGTGTGTGTGTGTGTGTGTGTGTGTGTGTGTGTGTGTGTGTGTGTGTGTGTGTGTGTGTGTGTGTGTGTGTGTGTGTGTGTGTGTGTGTGTGTGTGTGTGTGTGTGTGTGTGCGTGCGGGGTGCGGAAGCATGCTTATGTGGGAGAGGGGCTGGGAAGTGTGCATGCATTCTTGCATAAGCGCGCGAGCATATGCGTGCGTGCATGAGTGCGTGCGTGCGTGCATGCGTGCGTGCGTGCGTGCGTGCGTGAGTGCGTGCGTGTGTGTGTGCGCTTGCACGTGTGTGTGTGTGTGTGTGTGTGTGTGTGTGTGTGTGTGTGTGTGTGTGTGTGTGTGTGTGTGTGTGTGTGTGTGTGTGAGAGAGAGAGAGAGAGAGAGAGAGAGAGAGAGAGAGAGAGAGAGAGAGAGAGAGAGAGAGAGAGAGAGAGAGAGAGAGAAGTTAGAAGGCAATACACATGCAAAGATCCAAACACAAAATACTGAAATATGCATTCAAGTATCAACCCAGCCTTTAGTGTTCTACAACAATTCTTTGATGTCCAGATGTTTTGTCTGGCCACGTGTGTGTCTCCACAGTTGAATGCCCAGGGAGACATCGAGAGTAAGCGCACTCCCATGCTAACATGAGATCACCATGCATATTGTCTTTTTTTTTTTTAGAAGACATCACGTTCATGTTTTGTTGCCTGCTTTCTTGTCCTCAAAGCACCAGATACCAGTTTAAGGATGGACTTTTTTAATCTGAAAAGTTAGTGCCATGCCTGAGAGCAATCTTATGTTCGCGCTGCTTTCCATAATTATAGTTGGGTGTATAAGTCAGGATGGCAAGATTTTAGGCTGAGACAGAAACGAAGCAGAACAAATAAAGAAAGAAGGAAAGAATGAAAGAAACAACGTAAGAAAGAAAGAAAAGAAAAAAAAAAAAAACAAAGAAGAAAAAGATGTAAAGAAAGCCGGGAAGAAATCAAATCAACATAGACAAAGAAAAATCCAAGAAAATGACGACGAACACAAGTAGATAGGAAAAAGAAGAGAAGAAAAGATAGAAACCGAGATACCACGATGAAAAGAACAGAAAACATTTTTAAAAAGGAGTCAATCAAGCTTATAAATAGACGATTTTGATGGTGATATGTTCAGTATGAGAGTATGGCTGCAGATGTATGTTGTGAAGTGTTCCGATGTGTCGACAGTGGAAAGCTGATAGGGAGGCAGCAATGGGAATGGTCCACCAGAGATGGTAAAACTGAGGTACCTTGAAAACAGTTGAGGGACAGTGTAGGCCTTTCATGGGATTGTGCCAAGGATTAGAGGATGTGAACATGGCCCATTGTCAGGCCGATCAAACGCAACAAAGCAGCATAAGCACTCGTAAATAGAATTGGAAGTAAACACCGTGCAATTCTGTATGTCAGTTATTACTTGGATATGCATCATTACTAAGGAACATGCATCACACACAACAACACACTTGAACACACAAGCGAACACACACACACACACACACACACACACACACACACACACACACACACACACACACACACACACACACACACACACACACACACACACACACACACACACACACTCACACACACACACACACACACACACACACACACACACACACACACACACACACACACACACACACACACACACACACACACACACACACACACACACACACACACACACACACACACACACACACACACACACACACACACACACACACACACACACACACACACACACACACACTAGACACCCTCTTCGCTCTTCAGTTAGAAACTCGAGGACACAGCCAGTGTGAGCAATCTCCCACGTAAATGTGAGATCTCCATGTACATTTTTTTGGTGAGAAGATTATGTCTATTTTTTTTTTAATCTGTTCATTGTTTAAACGCCTTTAGGGTAAATCAGTTCCAGAATGCTTTTTTTTCTCGCCTGAAAACTTAAGTGCCATAGCTACATACGATTGGCACTTCTCACTGGATTATACGATATCAGTTTCAGATATAATTCAGGATTGCGAAGACTTAGGCTGAAGTGAAAATGACAAGATGGGAAGAGAGAAGACAGACAGAGTGAGAATACTGAGAAAAAGAAAGAAAGAAGTGAAACAAATAATGACAGAAAGCAAAAAAACAAACAAACAAACAAACAAAAAAAAAAAACCCGAAAACAAACAAACAAACAACAAACAACAAAATTACAAAAAAAAGAAAACGTTGGAGGGTAAGAAAAATAAACGAACAGAAAAGAAGATAGTAAAGAGAGGAAAAAGGAAGAAAGAAAGAAGAAGAGAGACAGAAAAGGAAAGAAACGTTTTTTAACAAATAGGTCAACAAGCCAAAAACTAGGCTAATTAAGCCTGATGTGTATAGTCTGCGCACAGAGTGGCAGCACTGTTCTCTGAAAGTGCTGGACATTATTGACAGTG
>JADBJO010000047.1:1161825-1171825 GCA_016801955.1 Conus betulinus | reverse complement strand
GGACAATCTCGAGCCACCACCACCAACAACAAAAGAAAAGATAGAAACAGCTCACAATACATTCTTCTCTGAACAATACCTCCTATTGAACATAAAGGGTGCCTTTTGAAAGATGGAAGAGAGGGAGAGAGACTGCGAGAAGAGGGGGGTAAGCGAGGATGGGGCGGGGAGAGAGGGGGAGATGTGGGGGGGGGGAGGAGAGAGAGTGTGCGAGGGGGGGAGAGAGAGAAGTTTTTGAGGGGGAGCGGGGATGAGAGAGAGGGAGAGGAAGACGGGAGAGATGAGGAGGGAGAGACAGACAGAACAGACAACATTTGTCAGCGACAGACAGACCAGCAGACAGGACAGACAGAGAGAGACAGACAGACAGACAGGACAGACAGACCAGACAGGACAGAAAGACAGAGAGAAGAGGAAGGAAAAAAAAAGAAAAGAAAGAGGAAAAACGGAGCATGGAGGAGTTAGTGTTTAACAGTGGAGTTGATTGTGGAACCCAAAAAACGTCGCAACGTAGGCAGTCCGGGAAAAAAAAAAAAAAAAAAAAAAAAAAGAAATAACAACAGCAGCACCACCCACATCACCACCACCACAACAACACCACAACCACAAACAACAACACCAAAACAACAACACCACCACACACACACACACACACACAAACACACACACACCACACCAACACACCAAACACACACAAAAACGAGTCCCAAAAAGCAGTCTTGACTGGCCCATGTGCAGCTGAGGGTTCCGGGGACGCTTGTTCAGGGCATAGCGAGGTCAAAGAGTACAGGGCGCGCACCACCAAAGTCGTATTTCCAAGCTGTATGGCCGTTGTGGGTTGGTTTGTGCATGTACATGTTAGTTTTTCTTATCTGAGACGGACAAGGGAAAAAGGTCTACCCGCCTGCCGTCAGCCCGGGGCGCCCCACCATCTCTTGTCAGAGGTTTAGTAGGGTAAGGATATACTAGTTATGGGTTAGAGGTTAGTAGTATATAGTAAGGGGGGTGATATAGGTAGGCAGGTAAGGTAGAGCCGGGTTAGAGATAGATAGAGTAAAAGAGGCGTTAACGTATAGAGTGTTTCGGAGGAGACTAATAGTTTTATGTACATGCTATTTGACCCATGGATGGGGTTATGGGACTTAGCAGGTGCCAGGTTGACACGCATGTGTCATTTGCTACGTGGGCCTTGCACCAGAATGTCTTTAGGGGGGATATATTCCTCGGTGTTTCATCTTCTTCAAGTATTCGAATCTACGTTCACCGTGCTTGCCTGGGAAAGGAAGAAGATACGCGCGTTATAGCACCACATCGTAGAGGAGTGGGCTCTTCATCACGACGGGTAGTTCTTTGGATTGGAGAAAGAACAGGGGAAAAGAAACCAGACTGGGTCGAAGAACGGAAATCCGGCGCGGGGTGTTGGCCGCCCCTGTCATGTGATGGAAAGGTGAGAGACGCAGGGATATTATCATAATATAGGATTCAGGCAATCACCGCCCCACCTTACAACCGCATGTGACCCCCCCCCCCCCTCCCCCCACCACAAAACGCAAGCCGCGAAAGCGTACCAGACCAAAGCCCCCCCAACAACAAAAGGCCCCACCACCCCCCCAAACAAAGCCACACCCCCCCAAGACAAGAGGGATTCAAGAGGCACATTGCATTCACACATCACAGGATATCTATTCCATTTCTTTTTTTTTTTTTTTGTTTTTTTGTTTTCAAGAGGAAGCGGAGGTGTTGGGGGAGGTGAGTGGGAGGGAAAGAAAGCCCAGTTGACTTAACACGGCTCATCAAATCAACGCAACACCATTCCTGAACAATCCATCTCATCATGAGAGGCAAAGAGCCCAGTGTCATTTGCCAGCCCATCAATGCTGTCTGTCTACCTCTTTCTCTGTCCGTCCCGTCTCTTCTTCCCCTACACTGTCATTATCATGCCACATGTCTCTTCCGCTTTTACCTTCTTCATCTCGCTATGATTCCCACGGGTCGCCAAGGTGACTCCCATGTTGCCAGAAGGTTCTGCATAATTTGTCGTTTGTCACATGCCACACATCCAAGAGATGCTGAATGGTTTTTCAAAGCATCTCATATGCTAGATTTCCTTGGCAAGTCGGACAATGCAAGGGAGGTAATGAGTGTTTAAGTCGAGTTCAGCGAGAGAGTAATCCCGCCGTTTTCAACGGACAGATGTCGGTGGTTGGCACCTAAGGCAATTTAGCCCCAATTAATCAGCGTAACTGTTCAGAGAGAGAACACGCTAAAACATTGTTGTCAAATGATGGCCTGGAATGCAAACATCGATTTTCGATCGCCATCATGGCGTGCGTTTTTAAACGAGATCTTCGACTCTACAGATCTTTTTCTTTCATCCATAAACCAAGGACAGGTGACTCTATTTCAAATGGGAAGACAGGTGTTATCTTCCCCTGATTTTTTTTAATAACAGGTTTATTGCCTGCGAAAGCTTCAATTTGAATCCGAGAGCAAATGTTTTTGTTCCTCCAAAATGGATTTTTTTTTTGTCGATATCGGTACCGTCTAGACATTTTGGACAGTTCATGCTAGCATTTCAGTCTTCGAATCGTATTGACAGACGATGGAATGGCACCATGGTCTTTAAATAGTTTTACACTCTTGTGTTTATTTTACATCTCCCGGATGTGATTTCCAGGACGAAAGGTTCAACGGCTCTCTCAGAATGAAATGATGGAAGTGTTCACTCTTGATGAGAATACTATTTTCTGTGTAACAGCCAATAATGCTTTGTCTGTAAACCAACCACATATTTGAATGATATTATAACTTAAGTTATATCAATCGGACATCGGACTGAATGCCCAACAGTTAGCAAATATATTTCTTTTATAACGTCTTTTAATCTTGCTAATGATTGGCGTGTGTGCTGTTTTGTGTTATATTACGTTTAAGTTGTGTTGCTGCTGCGTATGTCTAATGATGTATTTGGGCTTCAAACAGGATAGGATGGGTGTTATTACTGTTTGATGATGTTTTCTTCCTTCTAGATATAACTGGACTGAGTCAGTGGGACATATCGGTCCCAACAAAAACAACCTCTTTTCTATATGACTGTTCTAGTGTCCGCCCAGCTCTCAGAACGTGATCTCGAGGACAACACGCCCGAAAAACAACGCCCTCGCAATGGCCAGACTTGCGTGTGATCATAAACACACTGATAAGAGAATAAAAAAAAAAAGAAAGAAAAAAAACCGCAGGACAGATATCATAACCAAGTAAAACCAATGGAACTTTAATATGTGATATTTTCGGGCCATAAAGAGGCAGCAATAATAGCGTGTCCCACTGTCAGATGTTACTGCTAATGAGTTGTCGCAGACAGATCCCCCTTTCCCTTTCGCCTTCCCCTCCCCCTCCCCACTATCAAGAACCACATCGTACTCTTCTTACTCCTTCTCTCTCTCTCTCTCTCTCTCTCTCTCTCTCTCTCTCTCTCTCTCTCTCTCTCTCTCTCTGTGTTCCCCGATCATTTGCATTACAGGAGATAGCTTCATTAGTTTGATAAATGACAGTACATTATTGGGTTTTTTTTTTTTCCCCTTGTTTTCTGAAATAATCCCTCCCCCATACTACGTGATAGACACACAACCGTCACGATGACGATGATGACAACAACGAAAACCACAACAACACCATCAGTTAAAAACACAACACTTTTGGATCAGCTCGCTTGTCATGGATTAGTGTACCCATCATTTTTGGCGTTGTTTTACTCCTAACTCATACGCGCACACATCCCTCCTCTCCCACATCCTACCTTTTTCCTGTCCACCCTCTCTCTCTCTCTCTCTCTCTCTCTCTCTCTCTCTCTCTCTCTCTCTCTCTCTCTCTCTCTCTCTCTCTCTCTCACGGCCATTCCCGTGATTGTTTCTGTCGTCTTTGAGGAGTTGGTCGTCTGCAATGCTTGTACGAGTCGGAGCACCGAAATGACATTAGGTAGGTAATGAGTTTGAGACTCAGACAACAAATGAACTCTCATTTTGGCTGCTTACCCTCCCTCCCTCTCTCAACTGTACAATATAGAGCATTTTAACAAATATTGTGCTAATTGGTTGATGTTTTTGCATGTTAGATACTTAAATCTAATTTGTGTATTATCATAGTGTGCTTGATAAGTAGTGCACATGGCAAGCTAGGTATTGAGTGTTATGTTGATTTGTCTTTGCTTTTTTTTCTTTTCTTTTCAGGTTTGTCTTCTTTTATTTATTTTTTTCTTTTTTCTTTTCTTTTTAGGTGTGCCTTTTTTTTTCTTCCCTTTCCCTCTTCCTTTTTATGCTTTTATATTATTATTATTATTTTAAATGTGGGTTTGTTTGTTTCCCTTTCTACGTACCTCCGTGAGGCAATTTGTTCCACAAGTCTTCAATCTTAATGTGTTGTTGCTCTGGTGGTATAAATCTTCATGTTAGATAGCTCCTCCTGCCACGTCCTCCCTTGCCCCTCTACGCCCCAGCTCCCTTCCCCCTACCTCCACACGCACTCTCTCTCTCTCTCTCTCTATCTTTAGCTCTCTCTCTCTCTCTATCTATCTCTATCTATCTATCTATCTATCTATCTATCTATCTATCTAGCTAGCTAGCTAGCTAGCTAGCTAGCTAGCTAGCTGGTTATCCAGAAGACTGTCATGTTGCCAAAAGGTTCTGCACAATTTTTCGTTTGTGATATGCTACCATACAGTACTGAGTGGTTTTCTCATCTCCTAGATTTTCCTTGGCAGGTCTGCTGCTAGAGTCCATGAATTGTATACACAGAACTATAGAAAGACGGATGGTGCAATAGATGATGATCGGAAATCTGCAAGGAAAGTAATGACTGTTACAGCTCGTGTTCATCGAGAGTGATCCTGCCGTTTTCAACGAACAGATGCCACTGGTGGGTACCCAAGACAATTTAACTCCATTAGTCAGCGTAATCGTTCAGAGACAGAACACGCTAAAACAAAGTTGTCAAATGGTGTACTAGAATGAAGATAGTCGATTTTCGACTGCTATCATGACGTGCGCTTTAAAAACACGATTTTTGACTCTAAAGATCTGTTTGCTCCCCTCATAAAGCGAGGAAAGATAACTATTCCAATGGGAAGACAGGTGTCATCTTCTCCTGATTTGTTTCCTGGAGCAGGTCCTTTGCTTGCAAAAGCTTCAGTTTGAATCTGAGAGCAATGTTCTTGTTCCTCCAAACTGTTTGCCTTTTGTCGGTGGTGCCACTGTTTGGATAGTTAGTGCTAGTATTTCAGACATTGAATAGCCTTGATGCGCAGGGGAGCGATGCCATGGTCTTTGAATTGTTTTACACTCTCCTGTGGCTATTTCACATCGCCAGGAGGTAATCACGATGAACGAATATTTCAACGGCACTTTCAGAATGAAATGATGTAAGTGTTCAGCTTTGATGAGAATACTACTATTTTTGTGTTATAAACAATAATGCTCTGTCTATAAACCAAGCACGCATCTCACTAATGTTTACAACTGGAGATAACAATTATTGGACATCGGACTGAATGTCCTACAATGCCCTACAGCAATATATATTTCTGATAACATTGTCCTTTAAATCTTGTTACTGATAAGCGTTTGTACTGTTTTGTGTTTGTATTACGTTTAAGTTGTGTCGTTTTTGCGTATGTCCAGTAATGCATTTGGGCCTCAAAACAGGGTGGGCTTGGGTGTTATTACAATCTGTTAGATCAGAACAGGCGCCGCTGAACACCACTGAAGTGACTCGGCAGCAGTGCAGTGTCTCCTCCGGTGGGTTGCCTCTTGACGACTTGACATTGACTGCTCCCTGTGGACTGCCGGTGCCGGGGCTGTGGCTGTGGATGGGGTGTCGGAATGAGAGGCGGCGTGGGTGCACTGCCTCTGAGGTGGCGCAGAGGTTGGGACAGCAAAAAAAAAAACACAAACAAACAATTTGATGAGGTCTTCTCCTTCAAGACATAACAGAACTGAGTCAGTCAGAAATAATGGTCCCCATAAACAAGCTCTTTTATACATGACTGATTCAGAGTCCGCCTAGCTCTCATAACGTGATCTCGCGGACAAACTCGGACTTTCGCGCCTGAAAATAATGCCCTCGAAATGATCACTCTTGCGATTTATTGTAAACACACTAACGAGAGTATAAAGAATACAGAGAGAAAAAAAAAAACCCACCCAGGACAGATATCATTACCAACTAATACCAATAGAGCTATAATATGTGGGTTTTGGGGGGCCATCAGAAGGGCAGAAATAGGCTGTCCAGGTCAGATGTTAGTGCTAATGAGTTGTGTAGCAGACAGAACTTCCTGTCCCTTTTCACACACCCCCACCCCCTTACTCCCTTCCACCTCCCTATCCAAAACCACTGTGCACTCTCCTTATCCTTCTCTCTCTCTCTCTCTCTCTCTCTCTCTCTCTCTCTCTCTCTCTCTCTCTCTCTCTCTCTCTCGTCTCCTCTCCCTCCCCCCCCCCCCCTCTCTCTCTTTCCCCGATCATTTGCATTCCATGAGATTCCTTCATTAATCTGATAAATGACAATTTATTAACATGTTCTTTTTTCTTGTTTTTTGAAATGAATACCCATCATTTTGGCGTTGCTTCATTCCAGCCTCACACCCACACATCTCCCTCCTCTCCACTTCCAACCAACCCCCCCCCCTCTCTCACTCTCTGTCTCTCCTCAACATCTCTCTCTCTCTCTCTCTCTCTCTCTCTCTCTCTCTCTCTCTCTCTCTCTCTCTCTCTCTCTCTCTCTCTCCGCCGAAATGGCCTTAGGTAGGTAATGAGTTTCAGACTCAGACAAACAACAGACGAACTAGCATTTTGGGCTGCTCTCTCTCTCTCTCTCTCTCTCTCTCTCTCTCTCTCTCTCTCTCTCTCTCATCTCTCTCTCTCTCTCTCTCTCTGAACTGTAAAATGCACACCATTTTTACTAATATTGTGATAACTGGTTGGTGTGTTTTGTATGTTGATTAGTAAAATCTAATTTTTGTATGATCATAGTGTGAATAATAAGTACTGCGCATGACAAGCTAGGTATTCGAGTGTTACCGTTGATTTGTCTGCTTTGGTTTGTTTTACTTCCTTTTTTCTTTTCTTTTCAGATTTGTCCTTTCTCTTGTCTTCTTTTCTTTTCTTTTTATGCTTTTACAATCATCTTGAAAAATTGTGTCAGCTTGTTTTGCTTTTCCACGTACTTCCGTGTGAGCCATTTACTCAATAAGTCTTCAATCTTAATGTGCTGTTGTTCTGGTGGTATAAATCTTAATGTTAGATAACCTCTTCTCCTCCCACTTCCCCCCGTGCCCCTCTACACCCCTCCCCACTCTCTCTCTTTCGCTCTTTCATATCTATCTATCTGTCTGTCTGTCCTGTCTGTCTGTCTATCTATCTATCTATCTATGATTTCATGCATGCATGCATGCTTGTACATATGTTTGTATGTATTTATGTATGTATGCATGCATGCAAGCATGTATGTATGTATGCATACATGTATGCATCTGTATGTGTATGTATGTATGTATATACGCATGCATGTATGCTATGTATGGAGAGAGAGAGAGAGAGAGAGAGAAGAGAGAGAGAGAGAGGATGGAGAGAGAGAGAGAGAGAGAGAGGAAGGGGCAGGGAGAGAAAGGAGAATGGGGAATGTAGAAGGGATAGGGTAAGAGGATCGACAAAGACATCAGGATTATTGCTACTTAGATAGAGAGACGTGTGGGCGTATACATAGCAATATAAACAGATAGATTGATAGATAAACAGATAGGCGAACATATTTTGTTCAGTCGATCTACAGACAGACCGGACAAAGAGGCAGAAAGACAGAGAGACAGATGGATTGGAAAATAAACTGACAGACCAAACACACACACACACACACACACACACACACACACACACACACACACACACACACACACACACACACACGTGCGAACACACACACGCTTGCGAACAGAGAGAGAGAGAGAGAGAGAGAGAGAGAGAGAGAGAGAGAGAGAGAGAGAGAGAGAGAGAGAGAGAGAACAATAACATCAAGATGGAATCTTCGAAGCTTGGAGGAAAAACAGGAATTACAACATTTTGGCAGGTGCATCAATAGAGTGGTATGATGTTGTTGTTAGCGGTGGTGATAGTGATTGCGACGGCGGTGAGGGTGGTGTTAGTGATGATGGTGTGGTGGTGGTGTTCTATTTTTTGGTGTGTTGTTGTTATTTTTTTGATAAAACTTTAAATCTAGGATTTTTTTCCCCCTGCTCACTCCTTAAAAAAGCGTCCCGTATGGTCAATACCTGATACTGTTTTTATCTAGATATCTATTAACCGTATACAAGAACCCGAAATAACTTTTTAGATCTTATTTTCTACTCGTTCCTGTCAAACAGTTTTTTTTTTCAATCTATGGTAATTTCCGGGTCAAATGTTATTTTCCCAGACGCTGCTCTTGCATGTTCAGCCCCTTCGAACAGTTAAGTCACTCTTCCCGCAGCCACCTTGTTCCAACACAACACATTGACAGAAATAAGAAGAAAAGAAGTAGAATCAACCAAAAATACGAAAGAACAAATAAAAAAAATCAAGAAATGAAAAGAAAATCAACACGAAAAACAAACTAACAACAATAACGACAAAAAAATAGCCTGATTCCCACTCTATCACCCCCATCCCCACCCACCCCCCTCCCCGCTTTTTTCCCCACACCAATACCCACTCCTTAAAAAGCAGACCAAACCAGGATGCAGCGAACACGCAAGTAAACAAATTAAGCAAAGCAACTAATGGTGCTGCAACCAGATCACACCTTTTGAACGTGTTAATGCGATTTGTTTCCTGATTCGTTGTTTTGTTTTTCAAGAGTCAAAGAGTAGCAAATGGCGTGTGGGTTCCAGAGTCGCGTGTTCCAGAGCTTACGGAGACAAGCTCGCTTGCTTCCCATTACACACTACACCTAACCCCCACCTTCTCACTTCCGCTCCCCAATTTGCCCCCTCCCCCCTCCCTCCCATCATCGCCCATTCATCTTCCATAACAATAAAGTCATTATCCTGCGCACCAACAAAGCACCGACAGCTAGGAGCTAAGTATTGTTTTGGACTCTGTCTCTTTCTCTGTTTGCTTCTCTCTCTCTCTCTCTCCTCTCTCTCTCTCTCTCTCTCTCTCTCTCTCTCCCCTCCCTCTCTCTCTCTCTCTCTCTGTGTGTGTGTGTGTGTGTGTGTGTGTGTGTGTGTGTGTGCGTGTGTGTGTGTGTGCATGTGTGTGTGTGTGTGTGTGTGTGTGTGTGTGTGTGTGCGTGCGCGCGCGCGCGTGTGTGCATGCATGCGCGTGCGCGCGCGTGCGTAAAGGTTTAGTCAGGACAGGAGCAGATAATAGGGAGGACAATGCCAGGGGGACGAAGAATTAGAAGATTCAGACAGACGATGAGGTGGAGGGACAACATCAAGGAGTAGACAGACAGGCCTGTCCTTTGTCATCTCTCAGAGGACCACCACAGATGGAAGAGATCTATTTCCTCATGTAAGGAAGATGAAAAATAGAAGCCACAAAAACACCCATGAGATAATGGCAATATTTCGGTTTATTTAAACCTTTCTCAAGCCACACTGGCCTACTGACAAATATAACACTTAAGATTACTGTTGTTGTGTCGCTGTGTTCATCATCGCTGTGTTGTGTCATGTGTTCAGTGATACCTTCGAGAGAAACAAGCAGCAGGCGTAAGTATATGCGTGGGTTTAGCTGCTATTCCATTAATGCGAAAACGGAAACAAAAACACAACCTCTGAGGAAACAAACCGCGATCAATACTTACGTTAAAGCTGCCACACTGCAGTAAGAATGCAAACGTTCTGCAATCCAAGAGTTTCATTTCCCCTCTCTAGGTAACGAGTTTTGATTTAGCTTTGCAGATGCTTGCAAATAAGCTGCCCTTTTCTTACTACGGCTGTTGTTCCTTCTTTCCAGCCATTTCT
>JADBJO010000047.1:1149325-1156825 GCA_016801955.1 Conus betulinus | reverse complement strand
GAGAGAGAGAGAGGAGAGAGAGAGAGAGAGAGAGAGAGAGAGAGAGAGGAGAGAGAGATAGGGGAGAGAGAAAAGGAGACAAACAGATAGGCAGAAAGTCGTTAGGAAGGCAGACGACAAACGGACAGGAAGACGGGTATGAGGATGAAGGGATCTGGCGGGGGAGGGGTAGGGATTTAATGAGGAGGGGTCCCCATAGCAGCTGCTTCACCTTGGCTGCTTCCTGCTAGTTTCTGATACCGACTCTTCTCCTTTTCAGACTTTCAGACATCTTTGCATTTTGTATCCATTCCTTAAGAAAAAGAAATCCCAATTCTTCAGAGCTGAACTGAAGTTAACAAAAAAAAAAAAAAAAAAAAAAAAAAAAAAAGGAAGTCCCACCTCAAATTCTGGCAGTAATCTAAGCCTGCTCTAACACACGTGACAGCTCTCAGACGCTCGGTGAATCCTCTTTTTCTTTTGTCTGTAAGTACGTATCAGTGTCACTCGGGCCTGTCTGGGAGGGGAAGAAGAAGAAATGTCTTCCACAAGGTGTATAAGGGTCATCACAGACAGGCTGTAGAGTCAGTTGCCCAGACGCTGCGTTTCTTTGATCATTTCATTTGAAACCTCAGATAATGGCACAGAGGAGGACAAAGGCACAGAGGAGGACAAAGTCAGGAGAGTCGAAGGTAGGGAACGGTAGGTAGGTAGGGTAGAAGGTAGGTAGATAGGTAGGCAGAAGGAGGACGAGGAAGGAAAGGATGCGGAGCGTATGTTTATGTGCCGATGGAAAAGTAACGATTCAAGAAAAGGATCAGGTGGCAGTTAGTGAAGTGGGGAGGGGGCCGGGGTGTGGTTGAGGGGTGGGGGTAGGCGTGAACAGGGGGTGTGAACGGAGGGATGGGGGTGAGGAACGAGAGAGGATGGGGTGGGGAACAGAGAGGTGGGTGGGTTTGTGGGGTGGGGGGGAGTTTGGGGGGGGGGGTGGGGGGGGGGGGTGGGGGGTTTGGGTGGGGGGGGGGGGGGGGGGGGTGGGGAGGGGGGGTGGTGGCACTGGCGGGTGGTAGAGGCTGCATCTGCTTAGTGAATGTATTTCAATACTCCACCCACCCCCCTCCCCCCGCCTCCACCGTTCCCCTTTCCAGTCTCATCTTCCGTGCTTTAGTCCCAAATACACACTCATACCCTCTCTGTGTGTGTAAGTGAGTGTGTGTATGTGTGTGCGTGCGTGCGTGCGCGCCCGTGTGTGATTATACGTCTGTGTAATGTAGTAGTAGTAGTAGTAGTAGTAGTAGTAGTAGTAGTAGTAGTAGCAGCAGCAGCAGCAGCAACAGCAGCGGAGCAGCAGCAGCAGAAGCAGCAGCAGAAGAAAGAAGAAGAAGAAGAAGAAGAAGAAGAAGAAGAAGAAGAAGAAGAAGAAGAAGAAGAAGAAAAGAAGAAGAAACAACAAGAACAAGAAGAACAAGAACAAGAAGAACAAGAAAAGAAGACTGAAGTAGTAGTAGCGGTGGTAGGCAGTGGCAGTAGGGGTAGTAGTGGTAGCAGCAGCAGAAGTAGTAGTAGAAGTACCAGCAATAGCAGCGGCATAGTGATAGCTTCGCAATAGTGGTGGTAGCAGTTGTAGCAACGGTGATAGTAGTGGTAGTAGTGATGGATACTGGTGGTGGTAGTGGTGGAGGTGGTGGTGGTGCCGGTGGTGGTAGCAGCAGCAGTACACAGTGGTAGGAACAGTAGTAGTAGTAGTAGAAGGAGGAGGAGGAGGGGTGGTCGTGGGTGGTAGTGGTGGTAGCAGCAGCAGTTTCAGAAGCTACAGCACGAACAGCAGCAACAACAGCAAACAGTAGTAGCAGCAGCAGCAGTAGGGATGGTACTGGCGGTGGTGGTGGTAGAAGAAGTAGTATTAATAGTAATAGTAATAGCAGCAGCATAGCAGTAGTAGTAGTGGTAGTAGTAGTAGCAGTAGTAGCAGTAGTAGTAGCAATAGTAGTTTTAGTAGTGGTGGCATTGGTGGTGGTTGGCAGTAGGAGTAGCAGCAGCAGCAGCAGCAAGTTAAATTTAGCAGCAGCAGGGGTAGCAGCACTGGGGGTCGAAGAAGTGGTAGAGTAGAGAGTAGTAGTAGTAGTAGTAGTAGTATAGTAGTAGTAGTAGTAGTAGCCAGTAGTAGTAGTAGTAGTAGTAGGAGGAGTAGAGGAGGAGGAGGAGGAGGAGGAGGAGGAGGAGATGGAGTATTTTATGTCTTTTCACAAAATATGATGCGACAGTAGCCAAGAGGAGAGAGAGAGAGGAGAGAGAGAGAGAGAGAGAGAGAGAGAGAGAGAGAAGAGAATCGAGATAGAGGAGAAGAGAGAGAGAGAGAGAGAGAGAGAGAGAGAGAGAGAGAGAGAGAGAGAGAAACGGCGGGTCACTCTCGTTGAAAGCGAACTCTATTAACACAAACCTACCTCCCTTGTTTGCAGATTTTCGAGCTGACGTGAGACGTAAATGTCACGGAAAATCTCTTTTAAGATTTTTTTTTCATCAAAAGTTGCGTCCAGCAATGCCTGTATTCATCCGAAGTTTAAGAATGACATGAACTTACCAGCAGTGGAAAAGGGCAACTTGTTTGCTTACCTACCCATACCGAGTTTGACCTTTGAAAACACCAAAACACAACTAGGAGCTGACTCGGACACTAACACCATTTTCTCAATATATCGAGTAAAAAAACTGGCTTCGTCTCCCGTGGAAGAGACAAAAGTGAATTATCTGTACGATTCCTAAATGCTGCTAAAGTTCGGAAGGAAAGGGAAAACAAAACAAACCAAACAAAACAAATACTTTTCCAGTTGTACTTGCGAGAAGTTTCGTGTCCAGTTGAGCCAAAGATTGCTTTACACGTTTTCTGTTTATCTGTCATATGGTATGAGCCAAAGATCTGTCTATGAAGATGTCTTTCTGAGATATGTCTCTCTTTCTCTCTCCTGTATCAGTAACATCTGATCTGTTATCTACTCCCTATCTATCTACTCAGACTACGTCCCTCTCTAAGCTCTCTCTCTCGCTGTGCGACGTCTGCGTCTGTCGGGGGTCACTGTCTGTGCTGTCGGTCGGGGGTCTGTCTGGCTTCTCTCTGGCTCTCCTGTCGGTCATCTCATAGTCTCGGTGTCGGTCTTTCGTATGTACGTGTCTGTGTATCTTTGCATCTATCTATCTGTCTATCCGCTACCTACTAGTTAGCTATAGCTCTATCTCGTCTCTCTGTCTGTCTGTCTATCAGTCTTTCGTATACTGATTGCAGAGAGAAACAATCATCCCTTGATCAAAACAACAACAACAACAACAAACTTAATGGAAATCTTAAGATGATTGATAAGAAAATTGAAATGACATGACATGGATATGATATGATATTGATATGATTGATATGATAGATATGATATGTTATGATACGATACGATATTGTTACGATACGATATGATATGATATGATATAATATGATATGAGATGATTATATGAATATGATCATGTAATATGATATGATATGATATGAATGATAGATATGATTGATATGATTATGATACCGAATGATATACGTTCACGGTATTACTTTTCCCAGTACAGCCCACACCTGACATTTTGTGACCCATCACCAGCTGTTAGGAAGTGGAATTGGTGAACATTGGCTTACAGTAAATGGTGTCCACATGGTACGGCGCGCGATCGCAAAAAATCATCAACATGGGTTGTTTGTTGTCAAATAATTCCCTTGGACCAGAGGTCTTGTGAACGACACTTCCGGAAAAACCAGTAAACGGACTCTGTGACTGTGCGTAGGTGGAAGTACAAATGAGGAACAGAGTGAGGGACTGATGGCGCCTGAGTGGACGCACAGGGACTGAGAGTTATCATCCCACACTCCCGGCCCGCCCCCACGCAACGCAACACACATCACACACATAGCGCGCAGCGCTTGCTTGATTAGCTCGCGTCGCACCAGCCCAACCTCCGTCACCAGTCATTTCACAAACACACATACCCCACACATTACCAACTACTTATACTTCTTTTTACCCATGCCACACACACCCCAACTCCCATCCTTGCCACCCACACCACTCAAATCCCCCCAACTGCACCCACCCCACAATCACTCCCCCCCCCCCCCACACCACCCACCCCCAACCCCCCCCCCACCCACACACGTCACCGCCACCGCCATGCGTGCACGTCACGGGCCCGCGCAAATACTGCATCAAGCCAAACAGCACCCAATTGCACAAACCCACATCTCACAACACACACACCACCCCACACATCATCCATCACATATTCCCCACACAATTTCTCAGCCAAACCACCCCACCACATTAACGCCACCCAGAACCACAAAGACCTCGCGTAATTCTACCCCCACGCACGCACGCCACGCACGCACGCTACCCCCGCACGGCACACACACAACTCCCCCCATCCCTCTACCCATCCACTTACGTACCTTTAGCCGCACCTTCGACGGCTCCCCCTCGAGTCCGCCACAGTCCCTGCGTCGTCAACCAGTCACAAGGATTCACCCAGTTTCTTCTTGTGTCGACATCGCTCACACCCCCCGGCAATCACCCACCAACCTCATCCGCCACATCGAGAGACCCCATGGCACTGAGCCTCGCAGTCCCCTTTCTGCCTGAGGCCGACCTTGTCGTCCAGTCCCGATCCACACGCAAGAGGCCTGGCAACTCCGACCACATGCGACCGTTAGGACAGCCACTATTATACCCCTCACAGATTGCTAATAGACCCCCCCCTCGTGCACTTCACATCAAGATTGATAGAATAGTCCTGTCATTACCCCTACCACCTCGTAGAAAAGTGTTTCCTTTTAAAACTGGTCCGTAGGTACGGCATACTCTTGCTTAACCGATCCTGATCCGCCCGGATCGGACCATAGACCATACTCTTCACGAGAAATTCATAGACTCGTACTTGAGCCATACCGTGTCTACCTTATCCCACATAGTTTTATTGCAAGCAGTTGCGTACAAGTTCTGCGTAAGTTGCTGAATACTAAACAAGCATAACAGAAGAAGCCGGTCCGCAGTGTGAACAATAATTCCCATCTGTATGGGGTGTTCTGACAATTCCCTAATTATTATGGTGTTTTTTTTGTTGTCTGTTGTATCATCTTCTTTGATTACATGTGTGCCTTGTACGACCAGTTCATCTTCTATCAGCCCTGCATTTCTACATGATAGACGGTACATCACAGGCCATGCCGGTTTAACCCCTTCGTGTTCATTGCCAAGTGGGCCTCGTCCCCCATCGCTCGGCCAGCCCAGCCCCTTACCTTAATGCAACGCTGCTCCGTCCACGAGGAACCGGGACACTGGACCCGCCACAGCAGCACCGGACACGAAAGGCCTTCCCACTGCGGTCGTCCAATCACGTTAAGGACCGCCGTAGGCTGGCGAGTGGTTAGAGACACACTGTACCGTCGCAGGCTACAAATATTGAGTCTTTGACCCAAGTGCAACAATCCCCGACACCCCCCCCCCCACAGCCCAGGTGCTGCTTATGCTCACAACCACTCGACGTGGGAGCAACGGTTGATGGTAGAGGTGGTCTTGCACCAGTCCAATTATCTAGTTGGCGCACGCTTAAAGGCGATGACATTACAGACAGACGGACTTTATGACACATTAAAACAAAGGAAGAAATGACAATGGAAGCAAACCATCCAAAACGACCCCAACACAGCCAACACACACCCAGCCACGCACAACCAACAGCGACAAGAACAAAACCAGACACAACCACAAAACCACACAAAACAAACAAAAAAAACAAACCAGTGATAGACTTTGAACCTGACGGGAAGGCACTCGTCATCCAGCGATGCCACCCCTTCGTCGAAAACTTTCCCGCACCGCTGACGGCTATGCTATGAAGGAACCACAAACACGAAATCGCCTCGAACACATCCCGAGACCACTACTGGTATTCCGGCCCCGGCGTCCTCCACACTGGAGGCGATAGTATGTACAGTCGCTGGCACCGCAGGATGCCGGAAAAGCGTGCTATTCGCCACGGCCACAAGCGGAGTGTAATCCAGTCCACCGCTCACCGACTTCCCGTCGGCCGACGGTACGCTCGCATGCCTGTCATTTCACCCACAAATTGTGGCATCGACTGTCTGAAATGCTAAACCGGTAGCTTCGTGCACCACACACCTCTCGCTCCGTGACAATGCCCATTCGTTCACGCTTTCCAGACCCCCCCTCCCTCCTTCTATACCCCCCGCCCCGCCCCCCCCCCTCCCCTCCTCCTCCTCCTAACCCTCTCGTTACCCTCTGCGTCCTGTACCCGCCCCCTGCCCCCCCCCCCCTCCTCCTCCTATCCATCCCTTACTCTCGCGGGTGCGCCTCCGCCGTCCGCCCCCCCTGCCCTTTTTTCCCCCTCGCCCCCCCCCCCCCCCCCCCCCCCCCCCTCCCCCCCCCCTCCCCCCCCCGTCCCCCCCCCCCCCCCCCCCCGTCCGCTTCCCTCCCTCCCCCCCCCCCCCGCTGCCCCCCCCCTACCCCCCCCTCCCTCGTGCACCCGCCCCCTCGTGGTTGCCCCCCGCCCACGTGTGTGATGTTGGCTGCCACTCCCTCCAGTGTCCCCCCCTGTCCGCCCTGTCGCCTCCGCTGCGCTTCGCCCCTCGTGCCCCGTGCCCCCCCCTGGGTGTCCCCGCTTGTGTGTGTGGTGCTCAGTCGTGTGAACCAAACTGTCGTGCAAATGTAGTTGTGTAAAGTGAAGACGGATAATCGTAAAAAAAATAAAGAAAAGAAGTAGAGCGAATGAAAGCCAAAATCTAAGATGTGTGATGTGTGCATGTAGTGTGTGCGTAGGAACCTGTTCGCTGTGTGACTGAATGCAGTATGTCGTGCCTCTGACATCGATGCGCAGGCTAGCATTAAACGGCCGCCCCCAACACACGCAACAACGCCGCCGCCCGCCCCCCCACAAGCGCCCCAAGACGCCGTGCACGCCTGAGTGTCGTCTGTGTGTGGGCATGCGTGTTGTGGAGCTGCGTGTGTGCTGTGTGCCTGTGTGTGTCGACCGAGGTGCTGCGAGTGGACCCCTGTTGCATCTGGCTGTGTGTGCCGAGCGCCGCCGCGCAGACACGCAGGCCTTCACAACCAAATCTCTATCTTTTATGATTTTCATACCTCATATATACACACCGAAAACACCCACCCCAACACACCACCACCACCAACTGCACTCAGCACCGAAAGCAAAACACCGGACACACATAAGCACCACAACACCGCGCGCGCGCGCGCGCGCCACACAGCACACACTAAATCCACACACGCCACAGGTCCGTTCTCGCTGTCGCTTCCCGGCCTCTACCCGCTCCTCCACCGCGACTCCACATACCATCATCCCACGGTCACAATTGTGCACAATTGCAACACATGCTGGGGTCTTCGCAACGGGCCCGATATCCTTGTTCATCACGTGGTTGTTCATTGCTTCGTTTTATTCTCCAAGAGCGACCTT
>JADBJO010000047.1:1144325-1146825 GCA_016801955.1 Conus betulinus | reverse complement strand
ATAAGTTGTTTTCCTTCTCCCAAACGCGGCATGCATAGCGAATTGTACAGACAGTTCGTTTTTTTCATCTATTGAAGGTGAAGCTAGTTTTTACTTCATCATACTTGAGAACACCAGTTGAGGAGTCAGGCCAGCCCCTAGTTGTTCTGTGCTTTTAAAATGGTTAAATTCGATATGGTAGGAAAGTAAAGTGTCGGCCCTTTTCCCATGCATTGGATAGTAAGTTCTTGTCATAGGTGCAATATTACAGCAGCTTCAAAGCTCTGCAGCGTCATTCTCTGACACCACTAAAGTAGCAAAACACTGATCAGTGCTTACTGTAATTTTCGTATCTCAGGTGACTTATACTGTCGTATCTGTTGTAGTTGAAAGTTTTGGGTTTCGGTTTCTCCTTCGGAATAGATTCGTGACCGTGCGTTGAGCGTCGCTTTCTTGCCCTTCATTGTCTTCCACACCCTCTTGCTCTCAGCCTTGCTCTCTCAAATATTCTCTCTCTTCACTACTCCTACTCTTCTCCCCCTCACTTTTCGCCCCACCGCCGCAGCCGCGCTTCATGCTTGCCCCCTGCACCCTCCTTTTTCCGTATCGTATCCCATTGTAACAGTAGTGTGAGTGGGCCTGGTGTGTGTGTGTGTTGGTGTGTTGTTGATGCCCCTTCCCGCCTGCCCGCTGCGCATGTATCCCATCGTCTTTTTTCTTTTTCCTTCCCCCCTTCCCCCTTCCCCCCTCTCCCTTTTCTTTCCCCTCTTTCCCCTCCTTTTTTTCCCCTTTCCTTTCCTCCTCCCCCCCCTCCCCCCCCCCCCCCTACCTCCCCTCCTCCTCAGTTTTTTTTCCCCCCCCCCCCCCCCACCCCCCCCCCCCCCCCCGCCTGCACACCCAGCGCGCGCCGCTCACGTCGCGCCGTCGTGCCCCCCCCCTGAGTGTCGCTGTGCACAGCTCGCCACACGCACCGACACGACCCCGCACAGAACACCACCCGCCCCGCCCAGCCACCCCAGCCCCCCCAACACCGACCCCAACAGTAAGCAAACGCAACCCGAGCCACAAACGAACGAAGTCTCATGCCCCATTCCATTGTTCTTCCTTAGAGTAAATTTCACGCTTTGGCCCCTTATGCCTCTTCTTTTCTTTTGTTTCTTTGGTTTTGTCTGATTTTTCTTTTTTTTTGCTTTTTCTTCTCTTTTATGTTTTTTCTTTTCTCTTGGTTATTGACTTTGTGCTTAGTTTGTATTTTTCTTTTTGTTGTTTGTGTTTTTTTTTTTTTGTGTTTTTTTTTTTTTTTTTTTTTTGTATCTCCGCATACTTTTCCAATTTGTTCCCCCCTGTTCAACCGACGAACATCAGCATTTGCACCCACTTCCCACCGATCCTTTCTCCCCTTTCCCCTATCCCTCCTTAAAGGCGCGTCTCTTTGTTCTTCCTCCCTCTTCCTCTTCTCTGTTTTTCTTCCCTTTCCTCCTTTCTCCCCTTCTTTTTTCTCCCCTTCATCTCTTCCCCCTTGCTCCTTCTGCCTTCTACTACTCTCCGTCATCCTCCGCCCCCTATCCCGCATTGCATATAAGTTAGGACGTTACCAACTCGGTTTCCAACCCACGTCTCATTTACTGTCTTGTTGACCGAAGTTCCCTTGTCCATCGTTTTTTCACCTTATTCCTTATCTGTGTGTTTAACCCTCGCACCAATTAGGCACGCTTATTACTTTTTTGGCACTTTCTAATAGTTTTTATCTTTGATCCCTCCCTTACCCATCAATTGTGTGGGGCTCCCACCGATTCGCAGAGGTTTTTGCACTGTAACTCTACTTTGTACATGCAACCGAGTCCAATTCAACTGCGTCTCCATATTTGCACATACAGGTCTAATTTCTGTATTTTTATTTTTTCCTTCTACACCTAATTGCCATACCCCCAACGTTTTTGACACACACACTATGTTTGTTTCTTTCTTTGCTTACCCCTCTTTGCAAAATGGTATCGCTGTCTCTTATGTAAATGTCTGTTGTGGTGTATTCAATTCATCTTGTTGTTTTATTCAACACGTATTACGCTTTCTGTGCATAAAAGATATGCTTGTGTATTTTTCAGCGGAATACCGCCTACCCCCCCATTCTTTTATCAGCTGGTTTACATTCACAATATTTTTCCTCATATTCCCCGCACTCCTCCTTAAGCTCCTCACTACAACCACTAATTGAAACGAACAGAGGATTTGCTGTTCTCCTATTCATTTGCTCCATTCACACGGTGAGGTAGGTGTAGTCTCACTAGAATAAGTGCGGTTTGTATTACTAGACCACATGTATGATACGTCTGCAGCACCCTCCCTGTAGTCAGTAAGATGTCACTAAAGTACTGTTGGCGACAATTTTCGATAAGTGAATCAAAGACAAATAATGCTCTCCCACGAGACCAAATCACATACTGCTTACAATTAGAACACACTATAAAACTTATTAGTACGACGCCGCTGGTTTTTTGCATCCATCACTTGACAAAGGCGA
>JADBJO010000047.1:1124325-1131825 GCA_016801955.1 Conus betulinus | reverse complement strand
TCCCGATATCTGGGCATGGAATGGCGTTCACGCTGGGGCTATAAAATGGAAAACGTTTCGGTGGATGGACTGTTTGCCATTCCTCGTTTTTCCCCACGGTAAAAACTGAATACCTCAGCGAAACTCTTTTCGGAGACAGTCTTTCGACCCCCTGGCCACCACCCTCCACCTTCCTCCCTCCACTTTCCCTACTCATCCCTGATCTTTAGTGCGAAGATTTCCAATATTGAAGCTTGCTATGTTGATTCCTATGTTGATTTATTTTTTAGCCTTCTGCGCACTATATAACCGTCGTTCTGGTCAAGGTCTCAAGTCAATATGCCCACCTACGTCACACCCTTCATCCACCCCCTCTTCCCAAATAAGCCCACCCTGTATGTCACGTTCTGCATCGACACTCACACGTCTGGCCCTGAAATCTTCACTTCAGGTTACCCCACTCATGTCATGTACTATACCCTCATCATGTCACGCCCGGCAATCTGTGCATCCTGTATGCCCAGCCATGTCCCACCCGGCATCCTCCCCATTTATGTCATAATCTAAATTCCGCGTCCCCCCCCCCCCCCTCCCAAATGCGTGTCACGCTCTGAAATCAGCCTCCCCCCACACCTTCCACTACCACGCCCGATTCAGGCGCTGAAAACCCTACACCCCATAGTTACACTCATGTCACACCCTGAAAACTGACGCAGCGCCCCCCCCCTTACCCTTTTACCTGTATCCCAACCTGTATCATGATCTGAATCCCCCCCCCCCCCCCCCCCCTCCAACCACCATCCATGTGAAAACCCAAAATCTGCACTCGCTGTATTACCACCAGCGTCACACCTGCATCCGCGCCCCCTGCAATCACACACACATGTTACACCCCGCATCCACGCCCGTAATCCCGCCTCCCCCTGACCACCCACCTATGGCGTAGCCTGTATACCTGACCGCAGCACCCTCACTAATGTCATATGCTGTGTCCACGTCCTCCATACCAGCCACCATGTTGTACACTATATCCGTGACACCCCTTACCCCATCAATGTCACACCCTGTATTGACGACGCCGTACCCTTGGTATTCCCTGCACCAACGTCCCCAGCCTCCCCTCCCCCCCCCCCCCCCCTACACACACACACGTATGCCCATACATGACGCGCCCTACATACTTGCCTCTCCTCCCTCTTCCGCTTCCGTTCGCCATCTAGGTCACATTATGAAGCCATGCTCCCCCCCGCCCCCCACCATTCACCCACCCATGTAACGCTCTGCATACAACGCTCCCTCCTCTCCAGTACGCCCACCCATGTACATCCACACACATCCCACATCCTTACGCCCATCCATTTCAGGAGCTGCATCCGTCCCTTCCCACCCCCCTCCAGTTCGCCCAGCCATGTCCTGCCCAGCATCCGCCTCACCCTCCTCGCTCATCCATGTCAAACCCCCTCCGCCTCAACACACCCACCCATGTCACGCGTGGCATCCGCGCCCTTCTGCTCTAATACATTCACTATTTCACGCCTTCATCTGTGCCGCCACTGCCCCAATGACTCCCATTTCACGCCCTTCATTCGCGCCCGCAAAGTGCCCACACAGTGCCCACAATGTCACGCTCTTCACCCGTCCCCTTTGCCCCAACACCCATCCGTGCCTCCTCTACCAATACCCCACCATGTCACGCTCTTCATGTGTCCCCTTGACCAATACGCCCACTGTATCACGCCCTTCCTCCGCACCCCTTCTGCCTCAATAAGACATCCATGTCACGTCCTACATTTGCGCCCCCTTTTGCCAATATACACACACTCACGTCACGCCCTTCATTTGCACCTCCTCGGTCCCAATGCGTCCACCAGTGTCACGCTCTGTATTCGCGCCCCCTCTGCTCCAGTACGTACACCCATGTCACGCCTGGCATCGTCACCCCTCTGCCCCAGTACGCCCACTTACGTCACGCCCTGCATCCACGCCACATCTCCCCCGATTTGCCCATCCGCGTCACACCCTTCATCTATTTCCCCTGTACGTCTACCCTGTCCTGCCCTGAAATCTTCACTCCCTGTTCCCCCATTCACGTCACGCCCTGAAATTTGCGCCCCCTATACCTTAACCCATGTCACACCCTGAAATCCGCGCCCCCTATACCTTAACCCATGTCACACCCTCAAATCAGTGCCCCTATATCTTAACCCATGTAACACCCTCAAATCCGCGCCCCCCCTACCTTAACCCATGTAACACCCTGAAATCAGCGCTCCCTATACCTTAACCCATGTAACACCCTCAAATCCGCCCCCCCCTATACATTAACCCATGTAACACCCTGAAATCACTGCCCCCTATACCTTAACCCATGTAACACCCTGAAATCGTGCCCCCTCTACCATAACCCATTCAACACCCTCAAATCAGTGCCCTATACCTTAACCCCTGTAACACCCTGAAATCCACACCCCCTATACATTAACCCCTGTAACACCCTGAAATCCGCACCCCCTTAACCCACGTAACACCCTGAAATCGTGCCCCTATACCTTCAGCCATGTCACACCCTCAAATCAGTGCCCCTATACCTTAACCCATGTAACACCCTCAAATCCGCGCCCCCTATACCTTAACCCATGTAACACCCTCAAATCCGCTTCCCCTATACCTTAACCCATGTAACACCCTCAAATCCGCGCCCCCTATACCTTAACCCATGTAACACCCTCAAATCCGCGCACCCTATACCTTAACCCATGTAACACCCTCAAATCCGCGCCCCCTATACCTTTAATCCATGTAACACTCTCAAATCCGTGCCCACTCTACCTTAACCCATGTAACACCCTGAAATCCGCTTCCCCTATACCTTAACCCATGTAACACCCTCAAATCCGCTTCCCCTATACCTTAACCCCTGTAACACCTGAAACCCGCGCCCCTCTACCTTAACCCATGTAACCCCTGAAATCCGCGCCCCCTCTACCTTAACCCATGTAACACCCTGAAATCCGCGCCCCCTGTACCTTAACCCATGTCACGCCCTGAAATCCACGCCCCCCTATACCTTCACTCATGTCAGGCCCTGAAATCAGCGCCCCCTGTACCTTCACCCATGTCACGCCCTGAAATCCACGCCACCTATACCTTAACCCATTTCACGCCCTGAAATCCACGCCCCCTATGCCTTAACCCATGTCACGCCCTGAAATCCACCGCCCCCTATACCTTAAACATGGTCAGGTACTGAAATCCGCGCCCCCTATACCTAAACCCATGTCAGACCATGAAATCTGTGCACCCTCTACACCCACCCATGTCGCGCCTTCCCTACCTACCTTACCTCACCTATATCATGCTCTAAAATCTGCGGTTTCCATACCCAGACCATGTCACGCCCTGAAATCTGTACCTACCCCACCACCACCACCATCCCTCCTTTACTTAAGTCGGGCGCGCAAAACCGCACGCGTCCCCCCACCCCCACCCCCACATTCCCATTCACTCTACGCACTCCTCCCTCCCACCAAGCTCAACCTTTGACATGATCTGAAATCCGCGTTCCCTGTACCTCCACTCGTCACGCCCTGCGTCTCTACCTCATCCCTGTCACCCCATCCATGTCACCCAGCAACCGCCACTGCCTTACCTCCATCCATGTCACGCCCAGCAACCGCGGCCGCCTTACCTCCACCCATGTCACGCCCAGCAACCGCGACCGCGTTACCTCCACCCAAGTCATATGCTGTATTCCCGTCCTGTATACCTACAACCACGTCGTACGTTGTATCCGCGACCTGTGACAAACCCTGCACCCGCGTCCCACGTATCCCCACACCTCTTACCCTGTGCTTGCTTCTACCCGCTCCCCTTCCACGCTCGCCCATCCTTGTCACGACCAGCACCCTCTCCCCGCGTACGCCCACCAATGTCACGCCTTGCATCCGTGCGTCACCGTACGCCCTTCGACTGAACGAATGAATGACTGAGCGACTGACCAACTGAACGACCGACTGACCGAATGAATGACCGAACGATCGACTGAACGAATGAATGACTGACTTGCCGACTAAACGAATCACTGACTGAACGACCGACTGACCGATAGACCGACTGAGAATGAATGAATGACTGAGGGGAAAGCCCGAACAAATGTACGAATGAATGTCTGAACGATTGACCGACTGAACGAATGACTGACTGAACGAATGACTAACTGAATGACCGACTAACCGAACGAATGACTGAACGACCGACCGAGCGAATGAATGAATGAATGAACGACCGATCGAGCGAATGAATGACTGAGGGGATCGGCCAAACAAATAACGAATTAATGTCTGAACGACCCGACTGAACGAATGACTGACTGAACGACCGATTGACCGAACGAGTGACTGAACGACCGACCGAGCGAATGAATGAACGAACGACCGACTGGCCGACTGAGTGACTGCGGAGAGCGATCGACCGACCAAATGTACGAACGAGACTGAACAAGCAACTGGCTGATCGACTGAACGAATGACAGGACTAGTGACCGATCGACCAACAAACGCATGAAAACAAACAAAAAAACAAAACAAAAAAAAACAACTGACAAACAAAACAATGAGTGAACGAACGAACAATTAAACACACACACACACACACACACACACACACACACACACACACACACACACACACAATGTTGTTTTCATGAGAAGCCTTGCTCAGTATGGATTTGAACTGTCTAGTTGTATCAGAAAGTGGGATGCAGGGACGTGTTCCATGCACCTTTAATGGGAGACCGAGAGAGACAGAGAGAAAGAGAGAGAGAGAGAGAGAGAGAGAGAGAGAGAGAGAGAGAGAGAGAGAGAGAGAGAGAGAGAGAGAGAGAGAGAGAGAGTGTGTGTATGTGTGTGAGTGAGTGAGCGAATGGGTGTGTATGTGTGTGTATGCATGTACGTGCGTGCGTGTGTGCATGCGAGCGTGCGCAGGTGCGTGCGTTTATGCGTGCGTGCGCGCGTGTGTGTGTGTGTGTGTGTGTGTGTGTGTGTGTGTGTGTGTGTGTGTGCATGCGAACTTGCGTGCGTGCGTGCGTGCGTGCGTGTGTGTGTGTGTGTGTGTGTGTGTGTGTGTGTGTGTGTGTGTGTGTGTGTGTGTGTGTGTGTGTGTGTGTGTGCGTACGTGCGTGCGTGAGTGCAAGTTCACGTGTGTGTGTGTGTGTGTGTGTGTGTGTGTGTGTGTGTGTGTGTGTGTGGTGTGTGCGTGCGTGCGTGCGTGCGTGCGTGCGTGCGTGCGTGCGCGCGTGTGTGTGTGCGTGCGTCCGAGCGCACGTGCGTGTGTGTGTGTGCGCATGTGTATATGCATGTGTGCGTGTGAGTGAGTGAGTGAGTGAGTGAGTGTATGTGTGTGTGTGTGTGTGTGTGTGTGTGTGTGTGTGTGTGTGTGTGTGTGTGTGTGTGTGTGTGTGTGTGTGCGCGCGTAGCCTTGCGTTTGAACATAGCCATGTATGTGCATGTATGTCTGTGCATATGCGTGTATCCATGCAGTTACTGAATGAAATTTCTGACCAGATGATGATGTCAGTTCACAAGGAAAAAAAGTTTGATAATGAAATAAACCAGAAAATAAGCATAAAATCATAAAAGAGTTTTTAAAAGAAACCAGAATGGGATAAGTAAAAAAAAAAGTACGATAATACGTGAAATAAGTATAAAATGATATTTAATTGTATTGAAAATAATTCCCCACCATATGCCATCTCTCTCTCTCTCTCTCTCTCTCTCTCTCTCTCTCTCTCTCTCTCTCTCTCTCTCCTCCTCCTCTCCTCCTCCTCCTCCTCCTCCTCCTCCTCCTCCTCCTCCTCCTCCTCCTCCTCTCTCTGAGAGAGAGAGAGATGATGATGATGATGATGATGATGATGATGATGATGATGATGATGATGATAGTGATGACGATGATAGTGATGAAGAGGAGGAGGAGAGGAGGAGAAGGAGGAGGATGAACGACAGAAAGACACCTCGAGAATAATGAATGATAGTCGTGATGGCATGAGCAGAACGTGAGAAGGATAACTGAACGGATGTGCAAAACGTAAAACCGATGAACGGTAGTTTGGAGAAAAAGAGGAGAGCGTTATAACGGACAATAACGGTCAAGAGGAGACAACGACAACGAATCAATCATGGACCGGAAGGGAAGAAGAGAACGCCAGAACGATAAATGAATGATGGGCCTGGTACAAAAGAACGTGAGACTGAATACTGCTGGAGAGAACTCCAGAACGATGATTGATTAAAGGCAGAGCTTTAAGCATGACAAATGACGGGACTGAATGAGAACAGGAGAACGTGGTGATTGTGAATGGCAGACAAGATAAAAAAAAAAAAAAAGGAGAACGCAAATGTAATGAATGATGAGGAAGAATGAAGGGTGGAAAATTGATGAAAATGAATGATGCACGAAATGAGGAGAGAAGAGCACGCTTATGGTGAGTGTTAGACGGAATGAACATACGAGTGTGAAAACTTTGAGAAAGACCTGGTTAACAGCTTTGAGAAAGACAACGACACAAAAGTCTATAAATCTGTGAAAAATTGACCAACGCAAATAAAAGTTGGTACCACTCAGGACAAAGACGGTAACTGTCCCATACAAAAAAAAAAACATCAAAAGAAGATGAGGAACTTTGCTTTGAGCTCTACAATGAACAGAGCAAAAGAGATCCAAGTATGCTAACATTTCATGATGCATCAAACGGAGATGACTTCCCAACACTCTCTCGACGAAATCATAGTAGCAGTGAAGTCGCTAAACATGAACGCTGTAAGCAATGTCAGCATCCCTGCAGAACAGTGAATACGGCGGAAAGGCAGTAACTGAAACATTACCTGCTATCTGCAACAGAATCTGACACACTGGCGAGTGGCTAAAGCCAAAGAGACTCGATAACTAATCGTCACACTTCCAAAGACAGGAAATCATCAACACTGCAAGAACAACAGCAAGATCAGTTAGATCAGCAATGTACGCAACGTAACGTTCAATACTATTCTGAACAGAGTTGCAAAGAGACACTGTACCTGAAAGGCTGAAGTACCATCGAACAGATCTTTAATCCTTTGCCGAAAACACCTTCAGCACCAGAAGGAGTTATATCATCACAGACTTCAAAAAGGCGTTTGACCGAGTCTCCTAAGAGGTGCCATAGGCCGATATGAAGAAATTTGATATCGGTACAAAGTTAAGTTAATTAACAACGTCCAGCAAGTGTACGCCAAAGTGACCACTGCAGTATTCACAAAGGGCGTGACTGGAAAGTGGTCATTGATATATATCAGTTACGATTTGCTTGGGCTCCTTTTCTCTCCAGTAGTTTTCAACATAATCCTAGAATGCATCATGAATGATCCGCTTGAAGATCAAGTCAACACAATCAGCACTGCATGAAGAACTATCACGAGCCTTCACTTTGCAGATAACTTCAATGGTCCTGCCGTGCACGGAACAGAAACGCACCAGCTTGTTGAAAAC
>JADBJO010000047.1:1114325-1119325 GCA_016801955.1 Conus betulinus | reverse complement strand
TCACTGAAAAAGAAAAGAGAAACGCACGGTGCTGACTTCTTTTAGGAAAGAAACAGTGAATCAGGGACAGTTGTATGGTAGCCTGTTGGCTGACCTACAGGAACTAAACGGAAGTTTAAAAAAAAGTCATGCACAGGTGAACATAGCACGTGGAAGGTAGAACGGAGAAAGCGGTCAGGACTGTGTGTGTGTGTGTGTGTGTGTGTGTGTGTGTGTGTGTGTGTGTGTGTGTGTGTGTGTGTGCGTTTGAGAGTGTGTGTTGTGTGTGTGTGTGTTTTTGAGAGAGAGAGAGAGAGAGAGAGAGAGAGAGAGAGAGAGAGTGTGTGTGTGTGTGTGTGTGTGTGTGTGTGTGTGTGTGTGTGTGTTTGAGAGTGTGTGTGTGTGTGTGTGTGTGTGTGTGTGTGTGTGTGTGTGTGTGTGTGTGTGTGTGCGTGCGTGCGTGCGTGCGCGCGCGCGCGCGCGCGTATTTGTGTGTCATACATTTCAGTTTAATAGGAAAGTGTCTTTGACAAACGTTAAGCAATAGCTCAAGCCGGCATCGGGGTTTGGATGGCTGGAAACACGAGTGTCAGAATGTGCTTGTCCGGGTATGTGGTGAAAAACAACAGAGTCTTGGCATACCGGCTCCACAATCACCAAGCGAAGAATGCAAGTGCTTTGAGGAGAAATAAATTACTCAAAGCTGAAAACGTTATCAGAAAAAAAGCTGAAATGGCAGTATTGGAGACAGACATGAATGATGTTTCAGTACAGTTCGAGCAGACCACAGACAGTATTTCCAGGGCTGTCAACACGTATGAAAAACAACAACAAAGAAACGCAAGCGAACAAACATAAAACCTAGCTAAGCAGTCACACCTGTTAAGGGAAAACTCAAATTTACATACGGTTTACTGGTAACTTATTCACAATATCAATTTCATGCTGCAGTCCTTCACTCGGATAAAACTAAGCCATGCTAAGTGCACCAACCACTCTGATCGTTTCGCTCATTTTTTTTTAATCGATGAAAAATTCTTTTGAGAAAATTCCAATGCAAAAAGACGCATCAAAACGCCTAATTAGTGAAAAGCACCGCAGAATGGACCCAAGTGCCTGTTCAAGTGGTTTAACTCTCACTAAGCCCAGTCACCAGTTACAAGGAAGAGTTTGCATTTTACGAAGTTTATCAAGAAACAATAAAAATGCTTTCCGGACTACAGGAAGACGAACAGATCACAGATTTAGTAAAGAGACTGGCAACAGTTCAGAAAACAAGTTTAACCCAAGTTTAAAAAGCAGACAAAGTCAAAGAGAGTGACCAAAAAAAAAAAAAAACAAAAACAAACTTACAAGCACTGAACTTTTGGAAGACATGGGCACAGTGTACATTGAAAGATCCTCACCACACCCCATCCCCTCTCTCCCCAAGCATTCTTATGGGGCGAATTTGTCAAAATGTATGTTGAGTGTTTTTGAAACATAGATTAAGGAATGGGACACAGAGGGAAAAAAACGACAGTGAAGAAACGCAGACAAAAAAAAGTCCAAAAAGCGAAAGAAAAAAAAAATTACGAGCACAATATCGCAAGAAGACTGGAACACAATTTATATTTAACAGAGCCCCACCCCCCCCCCCCCACATACACCCCCATTCTTTTGGCAAGAGATTTCTACTATACAAGGTGAGTTCTGTATGAGAGTTGTGCCGCAGATGGCTAATGACCCGGGGTGAAAGCTAAGCACTTTAAAGGGACGGTCAAGCAGGTTTAGAAAAGTACTGAACAGAAACTCTTACAGTAGGACTGTGTTCACATGTAGACAACATTGGACAGTTGTTTCAGGACACTCAGAGAATGTAAGCTAGAACAGAAATTAGCCCTCGTGGACGTAAAATATCCTTTCCTCTAGGATGTTGTCAACTTCGTTTCACTCACAGAATGAAAGGAAGGGTGGGGGGGGGGGGGGGGGGGTATCAGTGATTAAGAAGCCATGAAGGCATTGAGGGGAGGGGGGGGGGGCGAACAGACGTTCGGAAAGGATTAAGTGGGCTCTCTCCGAGGATGAGAGAGAAACGATAGTAACATCAGTTAAACGATAGGTAGGACGATCAGCAGCAGCAGCAGCAATAGCAGTTTTAGTAGTTGGATTTTCTAACAGTTACTGTTGTCATCCGTCCATTACCCTCTGACCCCATCCTAACCTGACTTTTTTCTCCCTCGACTGTGCGACAGTTACGAAGAATGTGCTGAGGAAGAGGAGTATTCTCTCTCTCTCTCTCTCTCTCTCTCTCTCTCTCTCTCTCTCTCTCTCTCTCTTTTTTTTTTTTTTTTTAAAAAAGAAGATACGAAACTGATGGTTCAATCAGATGTAGGATACATGGCTGTGAGATCGTTGACGTGTCTCTCGTAGTCTGATGGAAATAATGCAACAACGATCAAGATTTTTTTTTTTTTTTACTATACGACCTGCACTCTACACACTTTTACACCTTGGAAGAGAAGAGACTATCGAATTAAACTATCCACTCAACGCACCACCCCACCCACTAATCTCTCTCTCCCCCCCCCCCCCCCCCCCCCCCCCTCCTCGATGAACGCGAAAAAATCATTTGTCGCCAATACCGACCTTTTCTCAAGCAGCAGACAAGGACTACAGCTGAAAGGAAATGTAACATAAGAATGTGTTGGCCTCTCGTGCATGAAGAGTTCAAAGTGTTCGAACTTAAAAGAACATCTGAAGCAGGGACGGGGGACCGGGTTGAGGGGGTGGAGAGGGAGGGGGGGTTAGAGGAGGGAGTTGCTGTACAGCTGAATTTATTAGTAATATAGAGACTCAATGAAATGGAGCGAGAGAAGGGAAGCAAGCTAGCGGAGAAAGAAATGTTTCACCTGATTCACCGCCGCTAATGCAGGTCCTGCATTTTCATCATACCATATACTGTCCCTAATTATTGACTGTAACAATACACAGCTCTGTGATTTTACAGTTCACCCTAATGTATGCGGCCTTCAGGTACTCACCTTTGTGAAAGTCCGTTGGCTTATAGCTTTAATCCCACTGAATGTCGTCAATACTGATTCACCTAGATGCACATAGGCCTACTGCTTTATCTTGGTATATGACATCACAGGTAATTCCGCGATGCGATGCAATACATAGGCCTGTAGCTATCCTACTTTATGCAGTCCTCTGCGGTTTTACCATAGTCCTCATCAATCCACCGATGCAATATAGAGGGTGGAAGGGTTATTGTGGCTTACGCAGTTATGCCGTGAGGGTTTTAGGAACCCGACCCCCCCCACACCACTCCTCCCTTTGTGGCTAAATTGAAAATAAAATTTCTACTGACGCGTGGTTTGTAACATTAACAATATACCGATGCACCGTGCAAGTAATATCGAGTATCAAAAGATTCCCAATTTGCGTGAAAAGTGTGCGTGCGTGCGTGCGTGCGTGCGAGGGTACGTGCGCGTGTGTGTATACGTGTGTATGGACGACCGTGTGTGTGTGTGTGTGTGTGTGTGTGTGTGTGTGTGTGTGTGTGTGTGTGTGTGCAGGCGCGCACTAGCTTATATGCACGAGCGTGTGTTCACGCGAACGCGCAGATGGAAATGGAGGAGACTTGCAGTGCAAGTGCGGTTTGCCCGTCTGTTTCTGTCTGTCTGTCTGTCTGTCTGTCTGTCTGTCTGTCTGTCTGTCTGTCTCTCTGTCTCTCTCTCTCTCTCTCTCTCTCTCTCCCCCCCCCTATATACCCTGTATAGTGAACATGCAGAAGTCGTGTGTGTGTGTGTGTGTGTGTGTGTGGGTGGTGGTGTGTGGTGTGTGTGTGGTGTGTGTGTGTGTGTATGTGTGCACCTACGTACATGCACTCACAGATTCTATTTCAGACCCACCAGACTTTCTTCTCAGTTATTCTCCGATCCGCCTTCAACACCCTCATCCTCCCTTTGAGACAGATTCCAACAAAACAACCCCCCTTGACGGACGACCCCCGAACCCCAGCACGGCAGTTCCGCCGACCCGCCCTCTTCCGGCTCTTTGCCTCCCCTCTCCTCTCAGGACCAACACAAGGTGCCAGCTCTCCAAGGTTCTAGAAGTTCCTGACCCGATCTGAGCTTCGATGGTCAGCTGACCCACACGCATGCTTCCAGCAGTTACATGCCGCTACCTTTCTTTTATGCTATTGTAAGGTAAACTTCAGCCTTCCACGTCACAGGGCATTCACGAGTCATTAGGCGTTTTTTTATACCATCTGACTGCGCCATTGGGCCTGTTCGCTGTGGAGATTTTTCTTTAGTTCGAAGATTAATAACTTTTTACAGTTCACATAACAGGGCATTCACGAGTCATTAGGCGTATTTGATACCATCTGACTGCGCCATTGGCCCCGTTAGCTGTTATTCTGTTTCCTTTTTTTTTTTTACCCTTTAACTGAATGACGACATTAACATTTGTTTAAGTCCACATAACAGGGCATTCACGAGTCATTAGGCGTATTTGATACCATCTGACTGCGCCATTGGCCCCGTTAGCTGTTTTCCCCCCTTTTTTTTTTTGACCCTTTAACTGAATGACGACATTAACAGGGCATTCACGTTTTAAGTCCACGTAACAGGGCATTCACGAGTCATTAGGCGTATTTGATACCATCTGACTGCGCCATTGGCCCTTCTAGCCATCTGACCGCGTCATTGCCCACCTCCATCCCCCCCCCCACCCTTTTTATTCGATGAAAATATTAACTTTTTTTTAGTCCCACCTGACAGAGCATTCACGAGTCATTAGGCGTATTTAATACCATCTGACTGCGCCATTGGCCCTGTTAGGTGGAGTTCCCCCCCCCCCCCCCCCCCCCCCAAATCGCCCTTTACAACAAGGCATTCACGAGTCATTAGGCGTATTTAATACCATCTGAATGCGTCATCGGCCCTGTTAGCTATTGAAGATTTGTTTCCTTTTTTAACACCTGTAGCCTAGGACATTCTTTGGTGGGCGGAGAACCAAGGAGATCACCCTTA
>JADBJO010000047.1:1106825-1109325 GCA_016801955.1 Conus betulinus | reverse complement strand
AAAAAAAGATGGATGTAATATGGATATGGATAGGAGACCGGGGGGGGGGGGGGGGGGGGGAAATGCGGAACTCACGAGAAAAGAAAGATGCATGAGGATATCAAGACAAAGGCGAGATAGGTGAGAACAGCAGGAGAAAGGATGGATCAATAAGGACATAACGAGAAAAATGGATGAGGACCTGACGAGAAAGGAAAGATGGATGTAGACACTATGAGGAAGGAAAAATGGATGAGGATATCGCGAAAGAAAAGAAAAAGGGATGATCACACAATGAGAACAGATAGATAACTGATTATGACATGAGGAGGGAACATGAGGTTTTCAAGAGACAGGAAAGGTGCACGTGGACATAGTGAAAAGGGAAAATAGATAATGCACATCATTAGAAAAAGAAGATGGACAAGAACATCATGAAAATGACAGATGGAAGAAGCGTCAAGAGGAAAGAAGCATGGAGAAGTATTTTTGCAAGGGAAAAATGGATTGGGGGATCGTGAGAAAGAAAAAGTGGTTACTGACCTTATGACTGAAGGAGTACAGATGAGGGACATAGTGAGAAAAATAAAGACGTGTGAGGGTATACTGTAGAAGGAAAGATTGAAGAGGGCATCATCACAAAGGAAAGACTGCCGAGGACATCAAGGGAAAGAAAAAATAGCTAAGGATACAGTGAGACAGATAAGATGGGAGAGAACTATACGACGAAGGAAAGACGAATGAGGACAGAATGAAGAATAAATGGTGGATACGAACATTATTAGAACAGGTAAGATGCACATGAAATCATGTAAAAAAAAAAAAAAAAAAAAAGGGGGGGGGGGGGGGGACTCCGAGAAAGGAAAGATGGATTAGAGGACATAATGAAAGGAAAGATGGATGAGGATATCATCAAAAAGGAAAGATGGGTGAGGACATTATGAGCAAGGGAAAAATGGATTAGGACATTATCGAAAGAAAAAAATGGATGAGAACACTATGATAAAGGAAAGATGCATGAGGGCGTTATAAAAAAGGAAAGATGGATGAAGATATCATGAGAAAGAAACAAAGGGTTGGCGACATTGTGGGAAAGGAAAGATTGTTGAGGACATAATGAGAAAGGGAACATGGACGAGGATATCATGAGAAAGGAAAGGATGGACGAGGACATAATGAGAAAGGAAAGATGGATGATGATATCATCAACAAGGAAAGATGGACGAGAACGTCATGAGCAGGAAAGATGCATGAGGACGCTGTGAGAAAGGAAAGATGGATTATGACACTATCAGAAAGAAAAAAAATATGGATGAGGACACCATGAGAAAGAAAAGATAGATGAGAACATCATCGGAAAGGAAAGAGGATGAGGACATTATGGAGAAGGAAAGATGGATGAGGACATTATGGAGAAGGAAAGATGGATGAGGACATTATGGAGAAGGAAAGATGGATGAGGACATCGTAAGAAAGTAAAAGAAAGGGTTGACGACATTGGAAAGTTGATCTAGTTGCAAAGTGAGACGTCTGCAGGCGGAAATCTAAACGAATCTTAAATAAATGTTAGCGAACCGCCAAGAGAAACGTGGACAAACGAGTCACAAGACAAAACACGACGCGTTTCGATCTCTTAGGTCTTCTTCAGGCAAGACACAAACAAATAAGATAACGAAAATGAACGATTTTGGTACTCAGCTTCGATCTCTTCACTCTTCAGCGCAAGGTAGGCAGGCGTTGAATGAGTGAAGAGATCGAAGCTGAGTACCAAATTCGTTCATTTTCGTTGTATTATTTGTTTGTGTCTTCCCTGAAGAAGGCCTAAGAGATCGAAACGCGTCGCGTTTTGACTTATGACTCGTTTGTCCACGTTTCTCTGGGCGGTTTGCTAACATTTATTTAAGATTCGACATTGGAAAAGGAAAGGTTGTTGAGACATATGGAGAAAAGAAAGATGGACTAGGATATCATGAGAAATGAAAGATGGATGGGGACATTATCAGACAGGAACGATGGATGAGGACACTATGAGAAAGGAAAAATGGACGAGGACATTATGAGAACGGAAAGATGGATGAAGGCTGCATGAGAAAGGAAACACAGATGAAGACTTGGGTTTTTTTTTTTTTGGGGGGGTTTGGGGGGGGGGGAGACTGGCACTATTGTGAGAAACAAAAGACGGATGAAGATGCTAAAAAGAAAGAAACACACACACAAAGATGCGCGAGGATCTCATGACATTAGGAAGATGCACGAGCGCATCATGAGCTGGTATATGAGCACGCAGGGAGACAGGAAAGGGCGGGTCAGGACACTGTAAAGGGGGAGGGATGGGCGAGTGCACGTAAGAAAGGAAAATTGACGATGTCATATGAAAATACTGAAGGGAAAATCATGAGAAAAAAAGACGGAGAAAAATAAATGAGACACATGAAAGGACCAATTTTTAAAAAAATAGTGAGAAAGGAGGGTGGGGAAGAAAAAACGTACGAGGGCATGGAAATGGTGCTCAAGAACACCA
>JADBJO010000047.1:1089325-1091825 GCA_016801955.1 Conus betulinus | reverse complement strand
CTTGAACACGGTAGGCAGTTATTTTATTTTTTTTATCATTATTATGATTGCTTCGGAAGGTTAGAATTCAAGCGGTAAGCGCTTTACAATTCACGCTATCGTTAACACAACGGGTTGTCTACCTTGATACAGCCGACTACAGAGCTGCCTATTGGCGTTAATCATTCACTTCCCATGTCATTCAGTGTAGTATCAGAGCCGTCAGTCCAACATCTGTCACTCAGTCAGTTTGCACCTTTTTTTTTCCATTTTCTTTTAATTGTACCATAATGTATGTTAAACATATATACGTGTCATCCATACCAACGGCCAAAGTGGCCTTCACTTTCAAATGTTGTTGACAGGATTCTTCGTGTATGCAAGGTATTATGCATCCATGTACACAGGGAACCTCAGTATATGGTCTCATTCGAGCTACATTTCGGGAAATGTAGTCAGAACCAATGTCAGCCACAAGGAAAAAGCTCCCCTTATACCGAAGCGGCCCGGTGGATATTCAAATCCTCGACCCCAGGATCATCAGGATCACGAGTCCGGCGTTCTACTAACAGAGCTATTCCGGCCTCCGTTACTTTAAGTTGTTTTACTCATTTGATGTCTTTTTCTTTTCGTACAGTGGGTGAAGAATGGCTCTTTTGGTACTCTGGTGTCTATGAGGACCCTAGGAAGTCACTCTGTTAAGGTCTTTCATCTTCGTCACTCTTTTAAGGTCTTTATCTTCGTTACTCTTTTAAGGTCTTCATTTTCGTGACTGTTTTAAAGGTCTTCATCTTCGTCACTCTTTTAAGGTCTTTATCTTCGTTACTCTTTTAAGGTCTTCATTTTCGTGACTCTTTTAAGGTCTTCATCTTCTCGTCACTTCGTCTTCTAAGGTCTTCATCTTCGTCACTCTTCTAAGGTCTTCTTCGTCATCTTCTTCGTCACTCTTTTAAAGTCTTCATCTTCGTCACTCTTTGAAGGTCTTCATCTTCGCAGAGAAGGTAAACATTTGTTCTGTTGATGTCTTTCTCCATGTAACCGAGAAGAACAACACCTCGTTTGATGTTTTGGCCTGTATGAAGAGGGTGGACCACTGCTGTTTTAGTGTCTTGGTCTATGGAAACAGGGCGTACAATTACTTTAAACAAAAAAAAATTGACCTCTGTGACGAGGAGTCACAATTGTATGTTAGTTTTGCTTTGTTTCCCCCATATTTTGTGCCTGTGAGTAGAGGATTCAAAACACTATCAACACAGACCCTCGTTTTGCTCTCTGCGCCCAGCTAACACTGCAGTCACAGCACTGAAATTCCCTCAGGACACCTGATTTTGACCATTGTTAATTAATTTTCCTTAAAAGCATAAACCCGACCGTGACTTTATTTTTATACGGTGAAATAAAGCTATCTTTCATCTTCTTGATGATACATGTTTTAAAAGTCAAAATGATTATTTAGTTGTTGTTTGACTGAGTTGAAAATGACATACTTCGAACACTGGACACTGATTCAATGCTTGAAGACATCAACGGCTTAGTTGCTTTCTCTTCAAATTAAGCAATGAAATCGACTGTTAGTAGCCTGCTAACTAATATGATATGACGTAGGAAGGACTGTGTTTGTACGCTGAAACCTATGGTTAAAAAGTTCTCCAGGAAATTCGGTCATATCTATTTTTAGAAGACCGTCGCTATCATATTCTCAAGACGTGTCCCGAGTAACAGATGGCTTGCCGTGAGTGTTTTCGCCCCACATCGCCGAGGGGTAAGTCAGGCGCTGCGATCATTCTCTTTGATGTCTCAGAGTTTTGTACGCAATGTGGACAGTTTCTCTATCAATGCCTTAATGTTTGAAGAAAAAGGAAATTGTAGTTTTACCGTTATACCCGTAACGCAGCGGAACACGGCCTATCGGGGTTGTCCATATATATATAGGAAAGTTATCATCAAAAAAGGGAAAAAATTACATTAAAAGAAAGCAAAGAACAACAAAGATACATAATATACGTAAAATTAATTACTTAATTGCTGTAAGCTACATCATGAAAACGGGGGAAAGTCGTTTAAAAACAGCGAAGAAAAACAAAGATACTGTACATTTAAAATGAATTACATGACTGCTCTAAGTTACATTATAAAAAAAAGGGAAAACATTTAAAAACAGCGAAGACAAAATAAAGATACTATACATATAAAATGAATTACATGATTGCTGTAAGTTACATAATTAAAAAAAAAAAAAAAAACAGCAATAAACAAACAAACAAACCAAAAACATACAACAAACATAATTAAAAAAACAAACAAACAAACCAAAAACATACTATATACATAAAATGAATTGCAGGACTGCTACTTCATTTATATGTTAAGGCGAATAGATTAAGCCGTACTGAAAGTGCGAATCATGCCCATTGTCTTTTTCACTCTCGGATTTTCAAAAGAATGCCAAAAGGTCAGAAAAACTCTTAAATGTAATCACAGAGACATGAAAAGATATATGACAAACAGACACTATAGAACG
>JADBJO010000047.1:1079325-1081825 GCA_016801955.1 Conus betulinus | reverse complement strand
AGGTCTTCTTCAGGCAAGACAAACAGCACTCAAGAATGATAACGAAGAACGGACGATCCCTTCTTTCCTAAACTTGGGGCGCAAAATGATTGATTTCGAATTCTAGTCGGTTCGCTTCCAAATCTTCGGTGCACGGAGTCCGTGGCATGGCTGAGATCTGTTCCCTAGAAAGAGACACTCACGCTGAGTAAGTATTGGCGGTAGTGAGAGGCCTTTTTCTGTTCGTCTTCATTGTCACTGCAGAGGCGTTGGAGCCCGGCGGCTCTTTCCATCCTCCCGTCCACAGTCATGGACTGGTCTGACCCGTCACAGCCCCGGTGTGACAGCCCATTCTTATCGCCCCTCGGAACTTACCCCGGGGTAAGTCTGGGCTAGCCTGCTTTTACCCCCCGGGGTCATTCCAGGACTAGCTGGAATTTACCCCCCCCCCCCCCCCCCCCCCCCCCCCCCCCCCCCCCAGTCATCTACATTGTACAAGGTACACAGGCACTCTGGAGACACCAATTAGCTGTAAAAATAGTTAAAATCTCTGATATACATTAAGGTGACCAATAGTCATGGACACTGACCACTGGTTGTCTGCATTGCACAAGGTATACAAACACCCATGAGACACTGATAACTGTAATATAGTCGAAGTATCTGATTTACGTCATAGTGACCAGTGGTCAGTGGACTGATCACTAGTCGTCTGCATTGTACAAGGCACACAGGTACTCGGGAGACTATAATTAGCTGTCAAATAGTTAAAATCTCCGATTTACGTCAGAATGACAGTAGTAGTCAGTGGCACTAACCACAAGTAATCTACATTGTACAAGGCACACAAGCACTCGGGAAACACTAATTAGCTGTTGAATAGTTAAAATCTCCGAATTACGTCATAATGACCAGTGTGTGTGTGTGTGGGGGGGGGGGGGGGGGTAAGTTCTAGCTAGTCCTAGAATGACCCCCGGCGGTAAAAGCAGGCCAGCCCAGACTTACCCTGGGGTAAGTTCCAGAGGGGAGGGGGGGGGGGGGGGGGGGGGGGGGGGGGTAAGAATGGACTGTTACACCAGCACAGGTGAATCCACAGTGGGACAGTCAATGTCGCGTCTTATAAAGACAGTCCACCAGAAGAGACACTGCATTGCTGCCAGCTCACTTTGGTGATATTCAGCGGCGCTTGTTCTTATTCAACATACGCAGGACACCCCCTACTAAGCTCCCTACTGACGACGACATTTGCCTAGTCGCAGAGCCAGCATGAGTGAGCTCTCCCTTCGCAGGGCGCTATCACGGCTGTCCGACAACAGTCTCCATGGATTTGCTGATAGTGGTCAACCCGACGATGAATCAGGGGCACAAACGTGAAGAGGTAATCGGAAATGCATTCACTATGAGGTCAGTAAGAGGCTTAAGTAAGTCATAAGCGGAATCTCTTGGATCAGAACAGTCACCATTTAACAGCACTGAAGAGAGTCGGCAGCAGTGCTGTGCCCCCATCGGTGATTTGCTGAATGACAGTCTGGTATTGAATGTGTCCAGCGAGCCGTGGCGTTGACGCGTCTTCGGGACAAAGCTGGGTATACCTGGAGAGCCGGAATGAGCGGCGTGAGACTAATTGATGATACAGGCATGGCACGACGGATTTCGTATACCCATCTCAGGCGGTTCAAAATTCGACGGATTATAATATCTTGAAATTAGATTGTAGATTTACAATGATCGGCTGTTCGTTTCTCAAAAACGAATAGAAGATAAAACAAAACAAAAAACAAACAAACAAAACAAAAAATAAATTAGCAAGCTGATGAACAAACAAACAAATGAATGAATAAATAAATAAATGAATAGTGAACACATGAATAAATAGATAAATCCATAAACAATATACACAAATAAATACTTGGATGAATACATAAATAAATAATAATATTGAAATAGATTGATAGATAAATAAAAAAAAACTAACAAACAAAAAAAACAAAAAACGATGATAATCATAAGGAACTCTACTCAGAACAGTAGCGTGTGGCAATACACCCCCAAAAGGGAACCGAACAATAAGGACAGTACATACGGGGGTCGCGCAAATGTTACCAGCTTCGATCGGAATGGAATAACACCTTCGCTGAGCTAAAATGGAAGGGATTAGAAACATATCAGAACAACCACTGACGCTGAACTCAGATGGTTTCAAATAACATTGCTGCATCGAATTCCTCTGACTGGTTAATATGAAACAGAAATATAGTAGATTCTGCTTTGTGTAGTTTTTCTTTTTTTGTGTACAGGAAGGAGACAATTTCTACTCTCTTTTAACATTGCCATGTTGTCTGACATTGTAAGTGGATCTGTCAATTGAGTTAAAACCAGGAAGTACGAGCTGTGAAAATATCGATTATAAGAGAATTGGTTCAGAAGCTCACAATGTCGCAATTGACAGTCAGTCAGTTTCATTTTATCCTCAGGAAAACCCTTTCAAATTTATACATGCAAATTCCAGCACGCAGGGCCT
>JADBJO010000047.1:1071825-1074325 GCA_016801955.1 Conus betulinus | reverse complement strand
AACGTTTGTTTGTAGGATTTCTTGTCCCCTGCAAGGCCACTTGACTGTTAGGGTGTGGTGTGGCACGGGTTCAGTGCTGGAGGACAGTCGAGTACACTTTCTGTGCTCATCATCAGGTGTTGCTGGAAGTATGTCTACATATCCCTCCCTCTCTCACCCCGTTCTGCGCACTGCATCCTGCTGTTGCGTTTATTTTGTCATACGTGAGGCAAATAGGAAAAGTTGCCCGCTTGCTGTCAAAAATAAATCCGAGCGATTTTCTTTAAAACAGTATGGAAAGCATGTTTTCAATCATATTGTATCAACACACAGCAAAATATCAAGAGAGAGAGAGAGAGAGAGAGAGAGAGAGAGAGAGAGAGAGAGAGAGAGAGAGAGATTAAAAAAAAAGTGTGGGTTGATTCCAGTTTGTATGTGTGTATTTTTGTCTAGAGATTCCAGCATGGCTTTAACATTTGTGGTTTTCAAATGGTTTGTCATTGTGGTGTTACATTTAAGACAAATAACTACGAAGATGGTGATAACATTTGCGACGGCGACGACCGCCAGTGATGACCATGATGAATTGAAACAGGCTCCAAATTCCCAGAAGCGGAAAGGACCAAGTACGTTGGAACTGAGAACGTCGGCTTTTGGCAGTACGTGTGGACGCATCTTCGTCTTCATGAAGACGGTGTCTTCTTTGGTGAGTCCTTCATGCCTATTTCTTCCTCGCCCTCCCTCCCGCAACCCCTCCCCTCCCCTCTTTCTTCCAAGCCCTTTCGCTTTCTGTGCTTTCCCTCCTACCACTCATCATAATTCTTTTGATTTTGACTCGAAGCGTTGAATCAAAGGCAACAATGCAGCTTCATTTGCCTACCTCATTTGCAACATCCAGTCAGGCTGATAAAGAAAAACGACAGAGCATAGAAGAAGAAGAAGAAGAAGAAGAAGGAGGGAGGAGGAGGAGGAGGAGGAGGAGGAGGAAGAAGAAGAAGAAGAAGAAGAAGAAGAGAAGAGGAAACATTGAGGAGTAGAAGAGGGAGAAGAAGGAGAAGGTGGAGGAGGAGGAGGAGGAGAAGAAGAAGAGAAAACAATGGAGGAGGAGGAGCAGGAAGAGGAGGAGAGGAGGAGGAGGAGGAGAAGAGAAGAAGAAGAAGAAGAAGAAGAAGGGGGAACAATGGAGGAGTAGAAGAAGGAGAAGAAGGAGAAAGTGGAGGAGGAGGAGGAGGAGGAGGAGAGAGAGAAGAAGAGAAAACACAATGGAGGAGGAGGAGCAGGAAGAGGAGGAGGAGGAGGGAGGAGGAGGAGGAGAAGAAGAAGAAGAAGAAGAAAAAGAAAAAGAAACAATGGAGGAGGAGGAACAGGAGAGGAGGAGAAGGAGAAGAGGAGGAGGAGGAGAGGAGAAGGAGAAGAAAGAAGAAGAAGAAGAAGAAGAGAAGTACAAGAAAAGAGGAGGAGGAGAAGAAAAAGAAGAAGAAGAAGTGGAAGGAGGAGGAGGAGGAGGAGAAGAGAAGAAGAAGAAGAAGAAGAAGAAGAAATAGAAAAAACAATAGAGAAAACAAAGAGAAGAAGAAGAAGAAGAAGAAGAAGAAGGTGAAGAAGATGGGAAAACAATGCTGTATGTATGATGGCCTCTTTATTTTCTACAGCAGTCTTAAGGCTGACTTTTTAGAACCAAAATTTAAATGGTTCAGTTGCATGCCGGTCATAGAGCACTTATCTATTCCTTCCGCCCCTCCCCTACCTCCCCCCCCCCCCCCCCCCCCCCCCCCCCCCCCCCCCCCCCCCCCCCTTTTTTTTTTCTTTAAGTGCTTAACACGTTTCTCTTAACTGGCATTATTCTCATGGTTTTTTGTTCCCTTCCCTTTAAATGTTCTCTTTTTTCCCTTTTGTTTCTTTTTCTTGTCTTTTTTCCCGCCTTTTTCAGTTGCACATCAAAATCTGATCACATATCATACTGAACAATTCAACCAGTGTCTGGGTTTTATGCCTGCTCCAGTGTGTATGAGTTGAGTGCTTGCGAGTAGCTTACACGTGTCTGGGTTTGTGTTATGTTCTGTTAGTAGTGAGAGGACACATTCGTCTGCGGTTTTTTTTTTTTCATTACCAAGTGACTATGGGTTTATTAATTGCATTTGGATACATTTGTCTAGGTTTATTTTTGTGTGAAGGTAGGGTTTTTAAGTACTTGTGTTGTTTATTCATCTTGACTGTGCAGTAGGCTTCGGCTGATTTGTGCTGGTTAGGCTGTGAAGGTATTTCATTTTGTTTTAATTTCATCTGTGGGTGTTTTGTGTCTTATTCTTCGTGCTCTATGGACGGTATCCCCATGCTGCTTATTAAGGCTCTGTCACACACATCCATAAGCATGTTTGTACCATCGCGACCCCAGCGTCGGCAGTCCACAAGGAGCAATCAACATGAAGTCGCCGAGAGGCATCCCAGCTGTGGAGACACTGCGCTACTGCCGTGTTTCTTTCGAGGTGGTCAGTGAGGCGACGTTACCGCATGGATCAAA
>JADBJO010000047.1:1041825-1064325 GCA_016801955.1 Conus betulinus | reverse complement strand
CACACACACACACACACACACACACACACAATGTATTAAAGGCCTACATGACATTGCATTTTACAAACAGGCTTTTTGCATACAGGCTTACACCGAAAAACCTGGAATAGACGCAGTCCAAACAGGAGAGATACTGATAGTGACATGCCATTGTCCCCAAGTAAACAATGACAGGACCCAAGTAAACAATGACCCCTATCTATCTTTCACCGTCCTGAATTGAAATCTGGAGTGCATAGGACCTTGCTGATATCGGTAGCCCATAATAACTTTTTTCTCTACTGTTGTCATGTGTCATGAAATCCATTCTCATTTTGTGCTACATTGGAGGAGATAAGTGACTGTCCGTTCGCCGTTTTCATTGTCTTAGATGTTGCCTGTCTTGCTTGAAGAAGACCAAAGAGGTTAAAACGCAGTGGCATTTTGTTTTACATTTGTTTTTCTATTTCGGTCGGTGGTGCAGTAACTCTTTTTTTGTTTTCAATTTCCACCTGCAGCCATCTCATTTTGAAAGTGAAAACCAGTAATTTTAGTTTACAAAACTATGAACATATGAAAAACAGTAGCCAGCGACGGTGTTCTTGCTTCATAAATACTCATTTCCTGGAGTTTTGGCTTGATGTGGTAGCCAGAAGTGAAAATAACGTGTAAACAGTATTTTTGACTCCTGAAAGTAGGTAAGTGTGATTCATGATAACACAAACTTGCGAAATGGATTATGATCGGTGGAGTTTTCGCTTCATGATCATTCTTTGTCTTGTGTTTTGGTTGAATAAGCCGGTCAGAAGTGAATGAAGCGTAAACAGTAACTTTCACAAATGAAAGCGGCTAAGTGTGACCCACAAAGACAAGTAATTATGATTAACAGAAACGGGTAGGTTTGACTCATGTGCACGCGCCTTGGTGTCGATGTTAATATTGTTACACTAACATCTTGACTTTAAAGATTCTTTTGCAGAGGCGCAGGATACGGGAAGTCAGAATTAAGAAGTGACTGTCTAAGTAACCTCTTTTTTTTACCGCTGACAGTTTCTAAAATTCATAAGATGGTGACCTTTCTTCGGACTCAATATCTCATTATTTCTGGTTGCAGATAGCACGATACTTCAAAATTAACCTGCAGAGTCAATAGAGGATGCATTTCAGTGCGGAGTCTTTTTTTAATATTGCTGTATGCATTTCTCTCTGCGCAGAAGAGAAAATTCAACTTCAGACAATTTCAGTTGTACGTGCAAGCACAGTCTCTTGGCAATCGTGTCATTTTCATCGTTCTTGTTCTTTCATTTTAAGGTTTCGCTTTTGTTCCTCAGTTAGTTTTTTTTTTGTTTTATCTATGTAATTCAAGGAAGATTTTGTCTTCACTAAAGCCATGTATCTTTTATCTGGTGCCTACAGTTTTCTCTGCTTTGCGCTCATGTAAGCATTGGGAGCTAATCCACACATATCCAGAAACAGGCAAACAAATTCATGCAAAAACACACACAAACAAAGATTACCCTCCCCCCATTCTCCAGCCCCTCCCCTCTCTCCAATTCCACATCAATTTGTCGTTGACAATCCCATAGACACAGGAACAGAAGAAAATAATTAAACAACCGCCAAATCTTGCGTGTACATCGAATCAAGGGGATAAAAGGCAAAAACGAAACAAAACAGAAAACATCTGTATGCTTTCGCAACTGATAAACGCAGGAAAAGTATATTTCTCAGCCCCCTCCACACACACACACACACACACACACACAAACACACACACATACACACACACACGTGCGCGCGCGCGCGCGCACACACACACACACACACACACACACACACACACACACACACACACACACACACATTAGATATAATTCGGCGGGGAGAGAAGAGAAGAAGAGAAGAGACAATAAAAAAAAAAAAAAAAAAAGAAAAAAAAACAACGGACTTTGTAAAAGAATGTCCTTGGGATATATTTGCGGTGATTTTTTTTATATTCTGGAGTCTTCCTCAGTATGTTTGAATTACGTCATTTCTTTAATGTCTGGAGGAGTAAAAGTGCAACTTTGATACAGCAAACCCATAAAAAACCCGGAAGAGCATTACGTATTGTTCTTTTATTTGAAACACCTCGGCGTATTCCGATATTTTTTCATTATTCCTCTTCTCTTTGGAGCTTGTTAAACCCGTCAAATCTATAACGGTGCAAAGGTTTCAGGTGGGTTGCTATTTCACCTTCACTTCGTGCACTTTCTAATACACGTTGCACTCTATAGCGTGTTCGCTGTCAAACCAGTCCGGTTTGTTTTGTGGCATCCTCTGCACCTTTGAATCTTGAAGCTTGAAATTGCAGGCATGCATACAACAAACAAAAAACCCACACAGGCTGGATTACACACGCTGTGTGAATTCCTTCATTGGTCATAAATAAGTGCACACAAGTAAGTGAATAAATAAGTTAATGAATAAATAAGAAAGTTAATAAATAAATAAACAAAACCAAATAATCAAATAAATGAATTAATCACAAATCACTAAGCGAATGAATGAAAATAAATAAATAAATAAAATAAATAAAACAATCGTATCAGGAGATGGCGGTGGGCTACGGTTGTACGTCCTTTCCGGTGTAACGTACCAAAAACCCCCAAATGCCCAAAATAACCCCCTGGTGAATAAGGAGAACGACACGACACATACCCACATATAATTTCAAGAACGACACATGTGCACATTCAACCGCTACCTCCAGCCTCCATGCCCGGGGCTGTAAAATTGAGACTGACCTCATCCTTTGTTTTCAGAGTCCCTCTGCTTCTTCAGAAGTCTCAATTTCTGCCTAAGACAAAGCATATCAATCAAAGCAACATTGCACCTGATTCTTTTTTCCTTCTTCTTCTTTCTTTGTGTGTGTGTGTGTGGGGGGGGGGGGGGGGGGGGGGAGGGGGGATGAGTAATTTTGACCCGAGCCAGATCTACTCCCTACCCTGTTCCAAAGGTACTGCCCAGGGAGTGGTTTGGGGGCATGGTCCAGAAACACTTCATGGTATGGTTATAGGCAAACGCCTAAACTTACCGGCTGTATGAGACAAAGAGTTGGAAATGAGTAAGTGCCTATTATAACTCCATGGGGAAGGGATGGGGGAGGGGTATGAACAAGGTGGGGGTTGTTGTCTGATGTCCTGATTCACCTCCCTCCCCCGTCCTTCCCCTTACTCTATCTTCTACCCTCTTCAGCTTTCGGTGCAATCTACTTTAAATGATGTATTTTGTTGTACGGAACCTTTTAGAATCTTGGAGGGCGGGGGTCATTTTGGAACTAGGGCTTGGGATGAGTGTTCACTCTATATTTACTTCCAAGGAGATGAGTTTGTGTACGCGCTCTCTCTCTCATCCGTGGGGTAGTGAATTTAGGGAAGGGGTGATTATGGTATGTAACGCCGGGAACAGCAGTCTCAATTTGCAAAGTACCATGTCACAGAATGTCATAGAAAAATGCACCAAAAGTCACAGCTGGCGTTAACCACACTCATTTGTAGAGCTGGAAAAAAAAATACCCTCGTGTACGCTGCCAACATCACTAGCAGACACATACACACAGCAAACCCAACCTGCATGAGCTGGCAGTGGATCCTACATATAACAGCTTTCTGAAAAATGAAGAAGGGGAGAAAGACTCAGCCCAAATCATCTGCTTATCAAAAGAAGCTCAGAAGGACGAATAAGACCACCTGAAAACAAAGTCCTCAGCTTTTTTTTTCGACCGCACCTATGTGTAGCAGAATAATTAAACCACACAACTCTAACGAACAGAAGAACATTGCTGTGGACGCACTACCATCCCCAACGTCCAAAGCCTTACAGACGTACTAAGCCACAAGATCAGGAAGAACAGGGCCTCAAACTTTCACTTAGCCTTGCAACACCAACAGATGCAAGGTATTGGGAAAAAAAGGACAGCTTTGACCAGTTGAGTGTCATTAACATCATCCATTGCAAACATTGCGACCAACCCGTATCATATAGCTGTGAGGAAACCCTTCGACGGAGACATTGCACTGTCGCCAAGTCGCATGAGTAATGTTCAATGGTGCCATTTCTGACCCAGCAAATGCCCCCCCCCCCCCCCCCCCCCCTACTAATGACATAATTGTGTAGTTGCAAAGCGGGCATGGGTAAGTGTCCCCCTAACATGGTTGCCACCACATCTAACGGACAACTGTCCCATGAAGATGCAGACAGCGAATAGTTTAACGCGAAAAGGCGTAGATGCGGATGGAGAATCGACACTGAGGTCAGCATGAAAGCAGAGTATGAAAGGTCACATGGTCTGAGACATTTATTCATTATGATCTGACAGGTAGAGGACGATAAAGAGTTCCTTTCTGCACTGAAGCTTAATGACAGGACTGCATTCTATGTCTCCTTCGAATGCATTTGTTAGCATTAACCAGGCTTGAAAGATACAGGCACCTGAGGTGTTAGTCGGGAAAACTTATCGAAACTCTAATATACACATTGCGTGGACGAAATTAGATTACTTCCAAAATAATCCAACAGTACACCCACCAAGTTTGTGTAGGGAAAAGGTGGGGCTGAAAAATCCCTACAGATATATGCCTTAGATAAGGCTGAACTTTAAGACTTCCCAGCCTAACATCAAGGCACTGCCATTGCACAACGGCAGCGAGTTCATTCATATTTTCGTTAATTGGGTGTGGTAGATGCTTGTGCTCGCGTAAAAGCTTCTAGAGCAGTAACATGATGAAACACCACTCACTGAAATGGCAGATAACACGAACGGAAGAACGAAGGTGTGAAATAACCGGACAGGTTCTAAACGCCTGGGGACCAGCTGAAGCCATCGTAACGACATCCAGGAGTTGCATCCCTTTATCCTCACGTTCTTTCCGGTCGGTGTTTCCCGTCGATGGGTTTGTGAGTAAAGCCTGTTCATAGGCCTTTAAACAGTCTTTGCTTCTGCATTTGCATTTTCAGACATTGAGAATCATGGCCTACTGCCCTTGTGAGCCAACACTCGCTCTTTCACTCTCTAAATCTCTTGCAAAAAAAAAAAAAAGAAAACAAAATGATGTTCAAGTTTTAACGAGCTGAGTGGTGGTGCAGTGTTCTGGCCGGGTTGAAAGGAAAAGTTGTGAAATTCGATAACAACATTCCTACAGAAACTGTACCGCTATACTTCATGGCATGGGTTTGAAAGCTGCCTCAGTGTGAATTGGAAGGTCAAAGAATCCAGTGTCCAGTGCTGGGAAGTCTGGTCAGGCGTTTTTTGAACAGTTTGCTGGACCGTTCGGGTCATTGACTCTGCCTCTGGGCTGTGTTGAATAGCAAAGGGAAGAAGGTAAATAAAAAGAAAGAAAACTGGGAGGGACAGTCTTGTTCAGATCTGGTGCCAAGTGCGGGCTGGTTGAATAAAATCAGATTACTTAAGGGGAAAAAACACAGAAGAGAGAAGAAGAAGAAGAAGAAGAAGAAGAAGAGAGAGAGAGAGAGAGAGAGAGAGAGAGAGAGAGAGAGAGAGAGAGAGAGAGAGAGAGAGAATGAATCTTAATTTTACCAAGGTGAAAGTATTGACCTAGCCATTTTTCGTACTTGCCGTTGTTTTGATTCAGAGAGAGAGAGAGAGAGAGAGAGAGAGAGAGAGAGAGAGAGAGAGAGAGAGAGAGAGAGAGAGAGAGAGAGAATGTAAAAGGGCTTGAGTTTGGTGTTTGAAGTGAGTGTGTGTGTGTGTGTGTGTGTGTGTGTGTGTGTGTGTGTGTGTGTGTGTGTGTGTGTGTGTGTGTGTGGGCGCACGCGCTTCCTCGCGCGCACTTGTGCGTGCGTGCGTGCGTGTGTGCGTGCGTGTGTGTGTGTGTATGTGTGTGTGTGTGTGTGTGTGTGTGTGTGTGTGTGTGTGTGTGTGTGTGTGTGTGTGTGTGAGGAGGAGAGACAGAGATGGGTATGGAACGGAAAGAGAACTTTAAAAGCAGCTTAAAAGAAGTCCACAGATCACTGGTAATGTTGTGCTTGTAAAATCGATGGACTCATCGACTTTTTGCAACAGAATCTCTTTTTCTTTCACTCTAGCTTGAAATGCACTATTGATTATTGTTGATGTGCTGATTCCATCTGTGAAATCGGCGGATCGTGTGATTTGGGTGAGGAAAGAGGAGGGATAAAAATAAATCGAAGGGACGACTGCTCAGGAAAAGCATCAAGACATCAGCTTGCTGGTGTGTAACCACACAACTGTCAGGCCAGCCAAAGAAAGGTTAAGACTTGGACGGCCTCAGACAGGCTGAGAAGAGTTTTACTTCTTTGGTTTATCTGGCGGTTCAGAACTTGTCGTGGCCTGGAGATGTACATACATGTCACCCCCGGATGATTGTCTTCTTAAAGACAGCTGAAATCAATGAAACATTCAGTCGACTTCTCTGCAGAAAAGTAATTGACAGACGAAGTAGTCTTTTAGCTGTGTAATGACCGTTGTCCATCCACCCAAATCGCAATCCCACCCATACTTCTGGTTTAAATGCTATATTGATTACTTAGTAGTATACCAGTTCATATGCTAAACTGAAATACATCTATGGACTCTAAATCCACAAAGAAGCAGACATCAAAATGCATAACGAAGTGTAATGATGTAAACAGGGGTCGTTACCTTCCTGTCCCGGTAAACGCTCAAAATCCATGACGTACTGCATTTTTTAAATCTGTCTGTCACCAAAAATATAACAAAAGAAAGAAAGAAATAAAGAAATCTCGCTGCCCAGTCTTCCATGTTCCCATACTGGCAAGGAATATTCCTGTCCCATTCTTTCTGACTCCCTGTCCACAACCACCCCATTATTTTGTCTATCGCAGCCTCAGCATCGGTGGTATATGGGGAGAAATCACTGTCCAACCATCATTAGCAAAGACACTTATCCTGTGTCCTCTTGTGTGTGTGCTACCACGGACAATGTGACAAGACTTCAGAACCCTCTCTTGCCCGCGGATTTGGGAGTCACTGAGACCAAAATAACAGCCAGTTCTTTATAGTGTCTTCACCTCCCAGCGAGCTGGCGTGTGTGAGTGGAATGGTGTGGCCAGACTGGCAAAGGCAGAAGCTGACATGGAGCTGTCTGGATAAGACTGATTTGCATGTGCTCGTGTGAATGAGCTAGCAAACACACACACACACACACACACACACACACACACACACACACACACACACACACACATACACACGCGCGCGCGCGCGTACGCACGCACACAGAGTTCCTTTCTTTTTCCCGCAGTCCACTCATTTACATGAATGCACCAGAAGACCTTTTCGCTAACTACCAGAAGGTGCTTCAAGCGTCGGGGAGGAAGGGTGTGGTGGGGGGCGAGGTAGGAGGTACATAGATGGTTAGGAGAGGCTGGGGGCTGAGAAATGTTTTCGTGTTAGTGCTGTGTGTGTGTAGATGGGAAATATACAGGGGGGGGGGGGGGAGGGGGGGGGGGGGGGGGGGGGGAGAGGGGCAGCACCTCAAATCACGATACGACATGACGTAAGTGACGGTGTGGTATTGAAGAGACGATGTGACAAATCTCGGTTTTGGCTTCGAATTCAGACGAATTATTTGAACAGGAACAACATTGCCACACACACACACACACACACACACACACACACACACACACTCTCTCTCTCTCTCTCTCTCTCTCTCCTCTCCCCTCCCTCCCCTCTCTCTCTCTCTCTCTCTCTCTCTCTCTGTCTGTCTCTGTCTCTCTCTTCCCCTTTCTATCCCTTCCGACCAATCCAAACACGGAACACTAATCGACTTTCCTTTCCTCGCGCTAACCAGAAATGAGAGAGACGGAACACGCAGAATCGAAAACGATCGCCAAGGGCGAAAAAACTGGATGTGTTACCAGTAACGAATGAGGACAGACAACTCTGACAGCCAGATATTGACCCTAGTCACACACCAGGTGAATACACAGCGCTTCTCCTACCAATCATAACCAAGTTTACAGAATTCAGGAAATCGCGTAACACGACGAATATATGAATGTTTATAAATATAAATGAAATGTACTGAGCAGTACGACATAGAAGAAGTTGAAAAGATCTACCTCTGAATTCAGCTTCTTCTTTGAAATTCATTTCATATATGATAAATAGATAAATAGATAAATTACTAAATAAATGAATAAATAAATAAGATAATACATAGATAACTAATTAACTAATTAATTAACTAACTATATATACATAATGCCGTCTTTCAGCATTAAAGGTAAAGAAGGAAATCTATTCAGGAATTTGCTTTGCGCAAAGCGCAAGAAATAGTACCATATTTTGATTGGTAGATGAAAGGATCGGCGTTTTCATTCTGCACAGCAAGATCCAACAGAAGTCTGTAAAAATCCCAATAATCCCACACAACATTAGAATACGAAGAATATGAAGAAAGAATCCACATAACAGGAACAGATGGCTCCAATTTAGTGTCTGGTGTATGTGCCTGTGTTGTTGCTGCAGTTTTTGTTGTATCTGGTTCCAGTGCGTGTTTTCAATTTTCTTTACTTTGTTTCTTCCATTTAAACAAGCCTTTATTAATCGATTACCCCACCCACCACCCCTTTCCCCGCCTTGCACCTGAATCAGATGTCTATCTACCTAAACATCTATTTATCTACCTATCTATCGTGTGTGTGTGTGTGTGTGTGTGTGTGTGTGTGTGTGTGTGCGAAATTTAAAGAGATCGATGCGACTGGAAGCTAGCAGCTTTCAGATGCTGTCTTAACATTAGGGCAAGACGAGCTTTCTTTTCCTGATTCGTACATCCACACCAGCCTGCGAGGAAAAAAAAAAAACCCACCTCCAAATGCGTTCAAGAACTGCACGAACAAACCTGAATAAAGATGACATTAGTAACACAAAGTTTATTTTGCTGTCGCATAAAGAAAGCGGCAACAACGACGCACGCACGCACGCACGCACGCACGCATTTACGCACAAACACACACATAAAAATCTGACACGCAAACACACACACACACACACACACACACACACACACACACACACACACACACACACACACACACATATGTACACTCACACACACACACACACACACACACACACACACACACACACACACACACACATACACGCACACACACACACACATGCACTCTCTCTCTCTCTCTCTCTCTCTCTCTCTCTCTCTCTCTCTCTGAATTTTTTTTAGCTTTGCGTATGTGTGACAGACACAAACATGATTTTCCTGCTTTTCTTATCGCCAAGTGATCGCTGTCAAAATGCATCTCTTTGCTATGCAGGACAAGCCTCCTCTCTTTGCTCGGAGGCAGCAATCGAATCTATTCGTGATATGCGGGAGGAGGCTGACACTCGAATTTCAAGAGGGAATAAGCACACAATACTGTTTTATCCTCGGAATATTCATTTTTGCACTAAAGCATTGATTCTTCTGTTTGAAAACATTTGTACTTGAATCGTTCATTTGTGTTTCTTTGGGTTTTTTTGGTTTTGTTTTGTTTTTTGTTGTTTGCTCACACGGAATGGATGGTAATGCTGTAGCCTTTTCATATTTCCCAAGAGCTACAGACATGACAACTGAAAAAAAAAGGAAACTTTTGGAAAAGAAATCAGGGAACTAAAAACGAAACCGTACCTTTGTCACATCATATCGAATGAGATTACAAAATAAACTGGCAAACAAGTAAACAAAGACCGCGTCCTTTTTCCTTTCTCTACTTCACACTCTTGAAGTCGGAACTCAGAATATTTACTTGACAGGCCACAGGCCCATATCAAAGTGAGTGAACAAGGTCAAAATAAATCGGCACAAGCCACTCTTAACGAAAACTCAGCCAAATAGTGTTCAAAGTTAACAAGGAAGACATTCATGAAGCAACTGCAGCATTAATTACTCCGTTCCTAACAGCCATTGCTCTATAAATGAAATTACCAACACTCGTAACAGTAGTCTTAAAAGAGCAGGCTAGCAACATGGATAGAGAGAAGGGTGTTTGTAATATTTAGCACATCAGAAACCGCATCCTTTTTTCCTTTCTCTTCTTCACACACTTGAACTGTGTGTGTGTGTGTGTGTGTGTGTGTGTGTGTGTGTGTGTGTGTGTGTGTGTGTGTGTGTGCGTGTGTGCGTGCGTGTGTGTGTGTGGTGTGTGTGTGTGTGTGTGTGTGTGTGTGTGTGTGTGTGTGTGTGTGTGTGTGTGTGTGTGTGTGTGTGTGTGTGTGTGTGTGTGTGTGTGTGTGTGTGTGTGTGTGTGTGTGTGTGTGTGTGTGTGTGTGTGTGCGTGTGTAGGGCACGGTAGTTGATGTCGGCTGCATTGACGTAGACCTATGATTTTAAAACCATTGGCTTGAAGAGCCAGGAAACAGAGTCCCCACCCTACAACTACCCCACACGACAACTCCATCCATCAACCTCCCCTCCCCTCTCCCTTCAGCCCTATCTCCACCCGTCTGCGACAACAACATCAACTAACCACAGCCGTAAACATCCAACCCCGCCTAATTTCTTCGTTCATTGACCGTTCATCATCCCGTTCTATTAGCTAATGACGCAGCCCAAAGATTTGCGAGGGAGCCACGACACACAGTCCTCATCAAGTATGGAAAACAGGATTGTCGCAGCTGTCTGGGTGTCTGTTATAGCACGTGGGACGCAAACAGACAATGCTTGACAGTGCCCGTCTAACAAGTAAACTGAGATCTCTTCGGCAACCAATCAGAAGGAAGTCTGTAGAATTCGGCAAATCATGTAACCCGACATGTACTGAGGTTCAGATGGTAAACAAAGACGAAGTGTAAAGAGTTTATTGTGTAATTCACCTTCTTTCCGTTTGAAATCCACTTCCATCTTAGACAAAACAAACAATGGTGGCTTCAAGAGCCAGATGTCAGATAGGAACCAATTTCTAATTGAAAACCCGCCACCATACCCCCTCCCCTTTCCTCACTTCAAATACCGCGATGACTTCTGATCAGCGTTGACAATGATCGGAAGTCTCACTCGCCATCACCTGTCCAAATATACACGTGTGTGCTGTTTGTTTTTTTTCTTTCGGTTTTCGTAAAACACACGCACACACACACACACACACACACACACACACACACACACACACACACACACACACACACAACCCATAGTAGTTGCGCAGAGTCATGTCATTTAGCCTACTCAAGGCTAAACAAGGGTTGATGTATAGGTCAAATGTTTGCTAAGTCCCACTTGTCCATGAACCTCTCCTCCCAGCCTTCGTCTTCTTGACTGACTCAGTCACCAGTTGATTTATCCGTAATCTGCGCATTGTGGTATCATGACTTGGCAAATGTGGTGTGGCGTAAATGGATGGCTTAGTTCTGCACGCAGGGCCGCCTCCTTGAGATGAAACTGAACCTCAAACTGAAGGCATCTATTCTTCATTTTCGGAGTTGTATTTCCTCATAACAAGCATTGCATGTGTTACACTAAAAGTCACCATGACCAGCTGCAGCACGAGCACCCACGCTTTGTATCTTGGTGGACTGATATTATTTTCACGTGGAGAATGATGAGCATTATTCTAATTTTAAATGTTCACAGAAAAGATTTATCTGTCTGACCTTGATGGCTGTAGGGAACACTGAACTGTTAGCGATTCACCATGTCTAGAGCACAGCTATGTGGAAACACGGAGACTTGGTATGTCCTGAACGGAATCAAGTTCCCATTTACTGCTGGATAAATCAGGAGATTTTTCAGGAGACAAAAACCCGACTCCGTGAGTGATTTGAATTCAAGACCGCCAGCCTTACAATCAGACGCTCGAAGTATTCGTCTACAGGTCCCTGGGGGTTACCAGATTAAAGGCAAGAGCTAACACCCCATCCTCCCCCTACACCCAAACCCCTGCCCCACCCCCATCCCCCCATAACACAACATCACACACGACAAGAAAAGTCTGAAGAAGCTCTCAGGGCCCAGCCTGTTTCCAGTCTGGTTGAGGCTAAGACCAGAGCAAAAGCGATGGTTTTAATTCCCTGCTTCCAGAGCCAGTCACGACCATGAGAGGAGAGGATGGGGGCGGGGGTGGGATATAGGGGGTGGAAGAAAGGCGGGAAGGGATGGTGGTGGTGTCAGTGCAATGCTGAACGCGCGCTGCGCCAGTAGTTTTTCTTCTGACGGTTGTTGGGAAAGGGTCTGCGTTTCTGGCACAACTCTCTCCTCCGTCCCCTTAGCAATATTGTCTGCCCACTTCTTTCCCAGCCTCTCCAGCCTGGTGAACCCCCTGGAGAGAAAGCGTACACCACGCCACGCACAACATGTAAATCAGTGGAGAAAGAAAACCGAAGCTGGTTGTGAAGATGAACCAGAGAGAGAGAGAGAGAGAGAGAGAGAGAGAGAGAGAATATTCAAATAATGTATTCGTTTCACGCCACAACCGGTAATGAGGGAGTATGCGCATGGCATACGCTATCCTCTAATGTAGCTGTGGCAACCCAATCATGAATACGAGGAATTAAAGCAGTCCTGCAATGTCGCTCTCTCTCTATAAGCTCCAATGCCTGTGCAAGCGCGCAGAGATACACATCAGTATCTTATGTCGGTGAAGTAGTGAATTCCGTTCAATTACAATCTTGCGAGTCACTGAAGTAGGTCGCTGAAGATCTCTTTAAACCTACTCACTATAGCTTCACAACCAGTTAGAACAAAGTGGAGTTCTTCTGTCACGTTTTGACTAGTCAGCTACTTCCTAACGCTTCACAGCTAGTAAGATCAGAGTGTAGTTCTTTTCCTTTCACTTTCTGACTAGATCTCTTTAAACCTACATGATAAGGCCAGACAACATGTAAGAAGAAAAAAGTCGTTCTTCTTTCACTCTTTGACTAGGTCTCTTACACCAACTCCGTAGCGCTTCACAACTGACAGGAGGAACAAAGTGTAGTTCTTCTTCTTTTGCTTTTTGACTAGGTCTCTTTAAATCAACATAATAACGCTTCACAATTAGTAAGAACAAGTGTAGTTCTTCTTTTATCACTTTTTGAACAGGTGACTTCAAACCTACTTAATAACGCTTCAGAACTAGTCAGAACAAAGTGCAGTTCTTTTTCTTTCATGTTTTGACTATTTTTTTTAATCTACTTGATAAACGCTTCACAACTAGCAAGAACAAAATGCAGTTCTTCTTTTACTTTTTAACAAGGTCCATTTAAACCTGGCTTATTACGCTTCACAAGTAAGAACAAAGTGTGTTGTCCTTCACGCTTCAATGTTTTACTAGATCTCTTTAAACCTACTTAATAACGCTTCGCAACCAGTAAGAACAAAGTGCAGTACTTCTTCTTTCACTTTCTGACTAGGTCTCTCTAAAGCTACTTAATAGCACTTCAGAACCAGATTGAATCAAGAGGAGTTCTTCTTCTTTTTCACGTGTTTGATTAGATGTTTTTAAACCTACTTAATTACGCTTCACAAACCAGTAATAATAAAGTGTACTTCTTTTTCTGTCACTTTTTGACAACAAAGTCATCACCAGAAGGATATTGGAGAGAGCAAAGACGTACCTCAGCCCAGGTCGAAGGGATGTTGGGTCCTCCCTTTGAACAGGCTCTGCTCTGCAAATCCACACCACCTCCTCTGTCTCATTTTTTTTTTTAATTCCAACTTACCATTCCAGTGGCATTATCCCCACGTCACTCATTTCTGCTTCCTGTCACACAAACACCCAGTTGATTCCGCCACAGATCCGGCACTAGCAGTCCATAGAGGGCTGTCTATGTCAAGTCGTCATGAGGCAACCCACCAGAGGAGACGCCGCGGTGCTTCCGTGTACCTTCGTATATGTTAAAATGACACCCGTTCTGATTCAGCTGACGCAGGACACCACCTAGTAAGCCCGCTGCTGACGACAACGATTGCTCAGTCGCGGAGCCAGCGTAAATGAACGCCTCCCCCCGATTGCTCAGTCGCGGAGCCAGCGTAAATGAACGCTGCCCCCACACCCCCCTCCCCCATCCGGAGGCCGCCACCACGTCTATCGAAAAAACAGTCCCTGTGACCTGGCCAATACTACCGACCTCGTCTGGAACTCACCAACGGCACTAACGTATTGAGGAAATCGAACCGAGATCACAATGACAGCAGGGCATCAAGGACCACAGAATTTGAGACTCTTTTTATGGTGATCGATGAGGATAAGGACAACGAAAATGATGGTATGGAGTTCCCTTCTGGTCTGAGACTACCTGGCAGGGCTGTACGTCACCTTTACCTTTATAATACATCCCAGCCTCCACCAGGCCATACAGACACCTGCAGTATTTATCAGGAAACTTGAGCAACACTGTCAGAGACACATCCGTTCAGTGAGAAGTGACTTGACCACGTGGCTCCTGTCTTCCCTGTGCAGCTCACAGCACATCCAACTCTGATCGGGGTAGAAAAATCCAATAGATACATGGTTCTGATGGAATTCAAACCCACGGCACCCCCTAGCTGTGATCCATGATACCAGCCACTGTGCCGCGGCGGCCAGTTCACATCACGCTTGATTGGGATCGTTCTTACGTCGCCTTCCATCCCTCCGCCGAGTTCCCTTCAAATCGGGTTATGTAGGTTTGGTGTCGTCTTACCTTGCAGGTTCTTGGCCGTAATTCATGTTTCCAACAACCTTCCCTGAAATCGGTTTTCATTGATCCGTCTATCTATCTATCTATCTATCTATCTATCTATCTATCTATCTATCTATCTATCTATCTATCTATCTATCTATCTATCTAACTATCCATTGATCAAACGATCTATCTAACTAGCTATCCGCCTGTAAATCTTCTTGTGTGTATGTATGATATAAGTAAGTATGTATGTATGTATGTATGTATATATGTATAAATGTACGTATGTGTGTATGCATGTATCTTTCTATCTATATGTCTGCCTGTCTGTCTGTCTGTGTATTTATCTTTCTGTTTGCATACGCTAGCTGACAGACGAACAGACACACAGACACATTAAAAAAAGAACAAAAACAAACAAACAACAACAACAACAACAACAAAAAACACGTTACCACGTTGACGGAGGAAATAGCCAACTACGTTAGCATTCGTCTTCCTCCCCCACCTCCCCCGCCTCCTCCTCGCCCCCCCCTCCCCCAGCTCCATGGGGAATCACTGGGGCACCACACTGTTGGTCGTGTGCAAAGGCCCGGGTCTCTGCAAATGGTTTCCTGGTCCATTCTGCGATTGCTGTCAGCCCATCGGTTATTTTTTGCTGCCTTCCACTTCGTCTCCCTGTCTACACTTCCCGGGGGGGGGGGGGGGGGGGGGGTGTGTGGAGGGGGGAAGGAGGATAGGAGGTGGGGGGGGGGGGTTAGAAAGGCTATTGAATCCTATTTCATGATCACACGCCAACATAGATTTCACTACTGGTGTTCGTAGATCTTCATAAGTTCCGCACTGCTGCTTGATAACTTGATGCACATGTTCATTGATGGTGTGGTCATTATATCTGCTGTTTAGTACTGTGCAGTGACGTCTCATTTGCGTGGTTTGGGCGCTTCTTTCCAAACCTGCTGAGCGGTTCCATGTCTTGTACGCATGCAGGAAGTCTGAATATACCAGCGCATGCAGAAGCTTGATCGTGTGCTTCATGGAGATATTATTGTCCTTCCACCCAGATATTATTGTCCTATCACACAGGTTTGAATCTGGACGGTGCTGTTGAAACATCACTATAATGGTTAAAAACAACAAAACTCAGTTTAAACATAATTGATTGTGCGCAGTTTCCACGTAGCCCAAGTTCCATTCACACACGACAAACAGTAAAAATTGACAACAATAAGTTATTTCTTCTTGCTTGATTTCTGTAAAATAAAATACGGCATTTCGTCTGTAAAACATTTGTGTCCATCACTGTCAGGTGCCAGATCATATGTCTCTCAATTCACGACAGCAATCAATGACAACCTTACAGCGAAGTTAACACGAGAGAGAGAGAGAGAGAGAGAGAGAGAGAGAGAGAGAGAGAGAGAGACAGAGAGACAGACAGACAGACAGACAGACAGACAGACAGACAGACAGACAGACAGAATGAGAGGGAGGGAGAGAGACAGACAGAGAGGGGGAGGGAGACAGACAGAGAGAGGGGCGTCAGAGAGAGAGAGAGAGAGAGAGAGAGAGAGAGAGAGAGACAGAGAGAGACGGACGGATGGACGGACAGACAGGCAGGTCAGACAGAAAGAGGGTGGAGGGAAAGGGGTCTCCAGCATCCTGGCGATTTTCTTATTTGAATGAGCATTGTATTACCTTTGCCTTGCACTGTAACACAATGAATCCATTTGAAACCTACTTTATTCTTTTTTAACAATCAGACTGAACTTTCAGTTCAAGAAACGGTTACCTTTCTAACTGACCTTGGCTAATTCCAACGAATGTGGACTCATCCTCCAAAAAAGAAAAAGAAATGCTTTACTGGATGTACCCTCGAAATTACGTCAGAGACATTTCGACTTCGCACGAAGCTTTCTATTGATTGGCAGAATCTTAGGAAATGTCATGTAAAGAAGCTTCTGACTGGCTACATCGTACAGGGCTGCCGCGGATTACAGATTTCAATTGGTTGAATCGTGAAAGCTGTCGTGTAATGAAGACCCTGATTGGTTAAGTTGTGCGGGAGTTTTTCTAATTAAGGCGAAAAGCCTGACTTCAAAGTAGCATTTACAATTTGATTGATGAGAAGAAGTTCGCTGGTGGAAAGACAGGAAACGGAAATTTAATGTAAAAAAGAAGAGTTTTATGTAGGGTTAAATGTCCGAGAGACAGTTTACCGCATCCAGAGTGCGTTGACTCTTCACTAAAGATGCTGGCATAGATTAATACTTCCATCAAAATGATTAAGTTGGTCAACATCTGTACTCTGTTCCTTTGTCAGAAATAATACAGAAAAGCTACTGAACCTATTTTAATGAAATTTAGTTTGTAAAAAAAGGAATGCAGCACCAGACTGGATTGGTGAAATTTGGGTGCAGATCCTTGCAGCGAATCTGGATCAAAGAGAGGAAGCATGATCCACTCACAAGATGACGCAAAAACTACTATACTAAATTTACGGAAATATAATGAGAACAGGAACTGTTGCTCTTAATGCGAATCCAGTTCGAATGACCGATCAATGATCTGTTCAAGATGATTACCTCCAGATTCCTGAATCAATCTGAATGATTTAAGAGGGGATGACGGAGGGGGAGGGGGAGGGTGGGCGGTGAAATTTGACCCAGGGATCAACCCATTAAGTTTTGGTGGGGATCGGTCGAAATGATTTTTATCAAAGAGTTGATCAGAAACTGCGAATCTTTGCCGGTAGTGTGCACTCCTTTGAGAGCTCCCCTTCTTTTCTCCTCTCCTCCTCCCTCCTTCCTTCCCCCCCCCCCCCCCCCCCCCTCCATTCCCCACCCTTTCTCCTCCTCTCCCAAGTCAAAGAGATTAGCCTTCTATGGAGCAGACTGGATACAATAGTCTGCGAAAATTTCCTCTCCTTCTTCCCCCTATTTATTCCATTCTTTTTATGGTAGAATTGGCTTTTTCGGTCTCGTTCCTAACTTCTGATAGAAACAAATTTGTGCTTGACTTAGAGAAGTATATTTTTTGTCTCTCACATCATATGGTTCCTCCTGACCGGTTGAGAACACCATCAAAGTCTGATATTGGTGCCACGATCTTTTCCTATGTATTTGTTTGAAAGAATCTGGTTTGTTTTCATCTTTTAAGAAACACGTGAGGATTGATTTTTTTGACGATGTGACAGCCCTAACATGGCCCTCTGCCAGAGGACTGGACTGTAAATAACATGAATTGAACTTTGGTGAACTGGATTTCTTTCTAGAATTATGAAAATTTGTAATATTATTCTAAATCATGTTGTTGTGTTGTTGTTGTTGTTGTTGTTCTTTCTTCTTCTTCTTCTTTCTTCTTCTTCTTCTTCTTCGTCGTCGTCGTCGTCGTCGTCGTCTCGTTCTTCTTCTTCTTCTTCTTCTTCTTCGCGACGACGACGACGACGACGATGATGATGATGATGGTAACGATGATGATGATGATGATGATGATGATGATGATAACGAGGATATTCACAGTTATGTTCTTTGTCTCAGTTACTTCATTATCGTTATCAAAATGCTTATCATAGTTACCATCATCACGTTCTTTGTCTCAGCTAACTCTTAAAAGTGGGTGGTCAAGCAGAACGGTCACAGCCTCGTCCTGCTTTCACCATAGCTGAATATGCTGTAAGTTTTAAAAAGCGTTTCTGACATGTATATACATTAGTCCTACACGCAAAGATGACTGGTAATTTGAATGACAGAGGACAACTCCATTATCATTAGTTGCTAGCTGGAATACCCCTGGTGCTCAACATTCAGAGAGAGAGAGAGAGAGAGAGAGAGAGAGAGAGAGAGAGAGAGAGAGAGAGAGAGAGAGTGTGTGTGTGTGTGTGTGTGTGTGTGTGTGTGAGTGTGTTGTCCAGTGTAAGGCGTGGCCGTTGCGGGAGATGCGTGGCCGTTTTGGGAGATTTCAGCAAGATGCTGGATCCAAGTCATCACTGTTCTGTCCTCGGTTGATTCCTCCTGTGTGTCACATCACGTAGGATTGATGTGGGCGTTGTCATATGACGTACGTTTGATGTAAACGTTATGCCTGGAGACATTATAAATCCAGTCCCTTCAGAGATCAGCTGTGGAATGTTGCAAGTATCTGAAGCTGATAATTACCCGTTTTGTGGTTGAAGTTCAACGTTTTCCTCGTAGTTAGTAACTACCGTCCGGTAAACTTAGTATTTTCTGATGAAAACCATTGAAACGTCGTTATAGCAATTTCTGTTTACCGCTTTTGATACCGTTAAAGCCTCGTGAAAGTTGAGTTCAAAGAAAAGAGAACAATAATCGTCAGCCTTATGAATATAGTCGGCCAGGTGAAGCGAAAACAGTACTTCTGACGCTTGTTTACGGTAATGTACTTTCTGCTAATCGTGTAATGAAACCCTGTATGATGTTTCAGTGTGTAAAGGCATACGACACTACTTATCCATTTCTTGACGTTTTCATGGGGATCAATGGGGTGGTGAAAAATAACAGAACTAACAAACCAGAAAATAACAGTAAATCTGATAATTTTGCATGAAGAAAATGGATGTTTTCTCACAAAAAAATAACGGGTTTTCAAAATCAGTAGTCTCCCCTAAACGTCTTTGAGATTGTTGAGGATAATTTATCGACCACCACAGCACATATTACTGATATTCTAAGTTAAAATGGTTTGCTATCAAGACCATGGATGCCACGCATAGCGTTCTGTCAGCATGCAAAAACAACAATTACAACGACAAAACTATCATTGTTTGCAATAAAAGACATGCTTTCAAATAAAAAGGAAAAACAAGCGCGTCTTTGTCAAGAAAGTTATTTTTTCCCCTTTAGAAATCACAAGTTTCGGGAAGAAATTAAGGGAGGAAACTGTGATAGGGGGAATGAACATTCAGCTTGAAAAGTTTACCAACAAATATGCCATTTCACAGGCACTGCACGACCTCTCACGTGACTTAAAGACTTGCCACGCAAACCATAAACCTTGTGCAAGAAAGGGGAAGGACTGACCATGGCCATGGCATAACTCACGAGCAACCAATGACAAATTAGACGCTTGACCGGCTTGACCTGCCGCTCGTCAACGCACAAAACCGGTTCTTCCACTACCAGGCAGCTCTGGATCTGGTGTCCAATTGGACTTGTCTCCCCCCCCCCCCCCCCCCCCCCCCCCCCCTTTTTTTTTTTTCTCCGCTCCCTCCACTGCTATCCCTTTCAAATACCCCAAGACCGCCGTCAGATTCTCACTCTTTCACCTCTTCCCTTCCTTCACCCCGTCCTTGCTAATTCAGTTGTTTGGATGCTGGTGAGTGCGCTTCTGGAGGATGAAGACTGTAAACAGCCCTGAATGTGAGTTGAGAGAGAGAGAGAGAGAGAGAGAGAGAGAGAGAGAGAGAGAGAGAGAGAGAGAGAGAGGGGGGAGAGAGAGCAGAGAGAGAGAGAGAGAGAGAGAGACAGACAGACAGACAGACAGACAGACAGACAGACAGAGACAGACAGACAGACAGACAGACACAGACAGAGAGAGGGTCTCACGGAGGGAAGGTTAGGGAGTACATATGCTCGACCATGACTGGGAATGTATGTATAGTGGAGGTGTATGATCCTTTTCATTTGTATTTGTATGTTTGGGGGGGGGGGGGGGGGGTGTTTCCATTCTGTGTACTCTGTCTGTCTGTCTGTCTGTCTGTCTGTATCTCTCTCTGTCTCTGTCGGTCTATTGTCTGTCTTGATCTCCGTCTGTCTGTCTGTCTGTCTATCTGTCTCTGTCTTTCTCTGTCTCTCTGTCTCTCTGTCTCTCTCTCTCTCTCTCTCTCTCTCTCTCTCTCTCTCTCTCTCTCATTTGTTCACTCATTTTGTCTGACTGCGAGCTTGTCACTGACTTTGTCTGGTTCTTTCGTCCTGCCTATCTCGCTTTCCCTCACGTCTTTTCCACACATACTTCCTCTTTCTGTCTCTCCCTCCCCCTCAGCCCTAGTTCCATCTGCAGTCCAAACAAAGGCACTGCCCTGGCCTTTCAGGAACCAGAGCGAATAGCTGTAACCTGACCTACAAGACACCAGGAAGACGGAGTTCCAGACTTAATTGAGCCTGTCAGACTATCGGTACTCCCATGGTAGTATTGACAACTTCCACCCCTACCCTCTCCTCACATGCTTTGCCAGGATTGAGGAAGGCGAGGATAGGATGCGGGGAGGCAGGGTGTGACTTGGTTTTACATAGTAACCCCCGCATTCTGGATGGATTGAGGAAGGTGAGGATAGGATGCAGGGAGGCAGGGGTGACTCTTGGTGTTGCATGGCATTTCCCGCCCTCTGAGCATTATGAGCTAGACGTTTTTCCATGTCTTTAGTTCGCTTCTGTATGTCTACTTTCCCCATTTTCTCTGTTTTTTTTTCTTTCTTTTCTTTTTTTTTTTTTATCTTTTATCTTTTTTCTTTTTTGGGGGGTTCTTATGTCTTTTCCTGGGGAAAACAATCACACGAAAGTCTTAGCGTCAAATTCGTGTTGGCATTGAGTTCTTTAGGTGTCGTAGTCTGGTCGCCGATTGGCTCAGTCGGCATTGTGCGGTTATGTTTGAACACCATACTGTGGCTTTGAATAGCTGGGATTCTGCAGAGTCTGATTAGGTTTTAGGTAAGGTGTCATACTCCAGAAAAACAGAGCGATCTGACTTTAGCAAATCTGATCCACACTTCGGGCTTTTTTTTTCTAAACAGGGATCATGGTAGGAGCAGGTAATTCGAACTGTATGATTTACATTTTTCGTGTGATATTATGAGATTATTTCATCAAAAAAAAAATTGACATCTCTGTCTTAATCCACACATATTTGTGCATTCGATCCGTCTGAAATTCCAGCGATGGCGTCAGTCTAAAATAAAAGCATGACACAGACTCCCTGCCAGTTGACGAGTGTACAACAGCAGTCGAAATGTCCACATTCGCCGGAGACGAAGCTATGCAAACGTAATCGAAGATAAGCAGCACAATGTTTTATGTGGGCTGTTGTGCTGCTTGAATAGGTGCTCTTTCGATGCTCAAATGTACGGTCGTTTGACAACAGAGCGTTCGTTTAAAACGAGAATTTAGACGAAAAGGTTTATGTGTTCGGTATCTCTGATGCATTTTCCACCTTTTGCATGGTTGTGTGCTCCCAGTAACATTACCATTGCCAGGTCCCTAGTCCAGAATAAGAGGGGTAGGCGGTGGTCTTGGTGCTAGCAACCCCAACCGGTAAAACAAACCCAGCCACAGTAACTGCAGATGCGTCACTGAACAAATGGCCTGGGTTGGGCGGAACCTTAGAAGAGCTCATGACGCCAGTTGTTAAAGCCTCCAGGAAGTCAGTCTGCCAACACTTACCCTCAAGTAACCTGGAACATCATAACTTTGTGTGAGAGTGGAAATTGATCGTGGTTAGCTAAGGAGCTGAAGAAATATGTCATCCGCATAATCAGACTACAAGAAACAAGGTGTAGAATAGGCCAAACCCCAGTGTGCTCTGTACTATTATGTAGTCTGCCCAATAAGACCTGCACTCAACGTGCAGTATGCCTGTGTCACTAGAATCAAGGGAAGCATTTATCTGATGGGGAACCTGTGTCGCCAAGGCTACGCACCAATTCATGCAGCAGAGAAAGAAGAGAAAGAGCATCTGTGCAAGGCATTACTATCCTTACTGCAGAAAGTTCCGTGAAGCGATGTGTTTATTGTATTGATGAATAGCCGCCATGGCATGTGTGTGTGTGTGTGTGTGTGTGTGTGTGTGTGTGTGTGTGTGTGTGTGTGTGTGTGTGTGTGTGTGTGTGAGAGAGAGAGAGAGAGAGAGAGAGAGAGAGAGAGAGAGAGAGAGAGAGAGAGCGC
>JADBJO010000047.1:1031825-1034325 GCA_016801955.1 Conus betulinus | reverse complement strand
TGACAGCCCTGATATGGCCCTTTGCGGTCGGCTGGACCATAAGCAACATTACCTTGCCTCACAAGAAATTAACACGAACAATTTTCCATCGTTCCACCCACAAGCCATCGGTGGACTTGGATTGTGCATTCTGGTAAACCCCAGCTGAAAAACTAGAGTAGCATAGAGTGGGTAACATGAAAGCGGCAGACAGGTCATTTGAGATGATCTGACAGAACCAGCAGCCAGCAAAATCGTCTTCGAAGAAGTCTTTGAAGTGTAGTGTGATCGTCTTGGACGAGGCAACCCACTCAGAAAATGACACGATCGAAGATCCATGGGTCAAGCCGCTCAGAAGGAGGGTGGCTTCTGTCCTTCTGTTCTAGACCGTAAGTTAGTGTGTGTGTCAAGGGGAATGTTTTTGAGGACAAAGGCAAAGAAAACAGAAAGAGACAGAGAAAAGAAAAACTGAACGTGAGAAAGAAAGAAACCTGATGCAAGAGACGAGCGAAAAAAAAAAACTGACTTTATATCAAGAGCACATGAAAAATGAAATCTAAAAAAAAAAAAGGAAAGAAAACAGACTTTGGAGGATCCAACGTTTACGTTAAGCTCACTGAATAAAGGTCTGATGTAAGACATGGGCTAATCTAACAAGCAAAACAAAGACAAGATCTGTATCAAAGTGCAACTGTATCCTGGAAATGAAAACATAGAAAGACACAAAAAAGTCTGCCATGAAGTCATCTGGACCAGCAGATTTCAATTTTTTTAAAAAGGAATTGTTTGTTGTTTTTTTTTTTGTTTTTGCATTATTTTGTTTCGTTTCTTGATATGGACGCCCTCTCCTTCAACTGTTCTATTAAAACAATAATTCACATCATCTTCTGTCGCATCTTCCTCCTTGACCTTTTCATCATGCTCTTTAATGCGCTTTTTTTTTTATTTGATTTAAACAAGATTTATAAGTTGGAATATTAATTACAGTCTATGAATTTTTTTCGTTAGCTGCTGTACTTTTTCACAAAAAATGTTTTGACATTTAACAAAATGAAACAAAAAATCAAAAAATCATTTAATATATATATATATATATATATATATATATATATATATATATATATATATATATATATATATATACTATTTTAATAGATGTTGCTCCCCATTTTTTTTCACTTTCTATCAAATCCCTACATTTTCCCTACATTTTCGAGAGAGGGAAAATGATATGACGGAATTGTTTATTTACGAGGATGATATATAGGCACCGACGTTTCTGTTTTGTTTTTGTTTTCGTTCTTCTTTGGATTGGATTGTTTAGTTTTGTTTTGAGTATAGTGTTCAGTATGAGAAGGGCCTACAACATAAAATAATATAGGACATGCGCAAGTATCCAAAGAGAAACTTTAACTAAAAGGAGAAAAGAGAGAGAGAGAGAGAGAGAGAGAGAGAGAGAGAGAGAGAGAGAGAGAGAGAGAGAGAGAGAGAGAGCCTATTAAACATATTAAACATCTTTTGATGCAGATGAAAACGAAAACTACACCAATTTAAACAAACAAATCTCAATGCAGTCCATATTTCAAATGCAAAAGTTAAAAGAAAATGCACACACAAAAGCAACAAAAAACACAGATCAAATTGTATCAAGTTACATTTTTTTCAACCCAGCCTACTTAAGAGCAGATAATAAAAACCCCATTTCTTTCGAGTGGAACGTCCCAACTCAAAGTAGAAAGAAAGAAAATGAAGGAAAATGGAGAGAGAGAGAGAGAGAGAGAGAGAGAGAGAGAGAGAGAGAGAGAGAGAGGCGTAAAAAACATAAGTTAAAAAAAATGTTGCACTCAACCCCCCTTCCCCCGCCAACAAACAAACAAACAAACAAACAAACAAACAAAACAAAACCAAACCAAAACAAACAAACAAAAAAACAACTACCATTCAACGCACAAAAAGTACAAAACAAACAAACAAAGAAACCAACCAACTAACAAACCAGCCAATCAACCGACCGACAAACCAGTCAACCAATCAACCAACCAAACAACCGAAAAAACAACCGACCAACACCAAACAAACAGACAAGCAAACAAATGCTGCTGAAGCAAAAATCAACCCCGTGAGTATTGTAAGTACTTCAAGTACAATCTCTGTTCGCAGTTTTCAAAGTTACGACAAACAGAGTGGAAGGCGAGGATTGGTGGGGGCGAAGGTGAAGTTTTGGTTTCGTTTGTTTGTGTGTTTGCTTTTCGTTTGTTTTGAAATGGAGTGTGACCTCCCCGGATAACACGTATAGGATGTAAGGATTTCCCAGGTTCACGTCCTAAGTCTCTCACAAAACCACCCCCTCCACCCTCAAACCTCTTTTGTCCTCAAAACATTAAGCTGTGATCTGTTCGTTCATTCTTTGTATGTCAGAAAAAAATCGTGTTACAGAAACAATAACAAGATTCCAAGAAACATGTACACCTGGTCCATTCATTCTCGGATGTCAGAGAAAAATGATGAAAAAACAAACAAG
>JADBJO010000047.1:996825-1006825 GCA_016801955.1 Conus betulinus | reverse complement strand
CAGCAGGGCAGACTCACACTGGGCCTTTCCCATGGCAGTGGCAAATGACTGACCAAACGTAATCTGAGATAACAGGCTTTGAATCTCTAAGGATCCCTTGTTTGTACTGCAAATGGGTATGTACTAGTAGAGATGCATGTGTGTGCAATGGGGCGTAGACCATAGATGTGATGTGATGTGTGATGTGATGTGTGTGTGTGTGTGTGTGTGTGTGTGTGTGTGTGTTGTGTGTGTGTGTGTGTGATATCATTCCACTCACATCTCTCTCTCTCTCTCTCTCGCGCGCGCGCGCGCGCGCGGCGCGCGCGCGCGCGCGCTGTGTGTGTGTGTGTGTGTGTGGTGTGTTGTGTGTGTGTGTGTGTGTGTGTGTGTACACATGGGTTTGCGCGGGTGCGTGTGCGTGCGTGCGTGCGTGTGCGTGCGTGCATGCGTGAGCGTGTGTGTGCGTGCGTGCGTGTGAGCGTGTATGTTTGTATGTGTGCGTGCGTGCGTGTGCGAGCATGCGCGCGCGCTTGTGTGGTGTGTGTGTGTTGTGTGTGTGTGTGTGTGTGTGTGTGTGTGTGTGTGTGTGTGTGTGTGTGTGTGTGTGTGTGTTCGTGCTTACATGCCTACGACCGGGCGTGCGTGTGTGCATGCGTATGTGCGTGAGAGAGAGAGAGAGGAGGAGAGAGAGAGAGAGAGAGAGAGAGAGGGGAGAGAGAGGAGGGAGAGACAGAGACAGAGGCAGAGACAGAGGCAGAGGCCAGAGGACAGAGACAGAGACAAAGATTGTTTTTTACGAAGTCTGTTTTCTTTGATTGCTTAGATCCTGAGTGGTACAGAGCCGAAAATCAGTGCAAGGTTATGTAAGAATGGACTAAAAAACGACAGTCTAAACATAATAAGCATAATAGACAAGCTCAGTAGATCTCTTGCTTCTTTGTAGTCCAGAAAGATCTAGTAAGGTCGTTCTTCATAACTGACTGAGAACAGATTACAACGCATGAGAGAGAGAGAGAGCAGAGAGAGAGAGGACTGAGAGAGGAGAGAGAGAGAGAGACAGACAGACAGACAGGCAGCAGACAGAGACAGACAGACAGACAGACAGACAGACAGACAAAAAGCCAGCCAGCCAGGAGAAAAACAGATAGCCAGACAGACAGACAAACAGACAGACAGACACCACACTGACAGACAGACAGATAGAACGACAGAGATAGACACACAGACAGACGTTCTGAAAGAGGCATGCTACGCAGGCAGAACACCAGAATGGAGAGGGGGGATGGGGTAAAAGTTCCCCCCCAAAAAAAAGAAAAAGTTGCCAAAGAAAGAAAGTTACCCAAAAAAAGAAGGTTACAAAAAAGACAGAAAGATACAGAGTCAGACAGACTGATACATAAAAGGGAGGAAAAACGGAGAACAGGAAAACGAATGAGACACACAACCATGCGCAAAGAAAGAAAATATACCCGTAAAATAAAAACGCCGCAGAGAAATTGGCGCTTAGAGAGAGAGAGAGAGAGCGAGAGAGAGAGGAGAGGAGAGAGAGAGAGAGAGAGAGAGAGAGAGAGAGAGAGAGAAGAGAATCAGCAGAAATTCCAAAATGCTGTATGGAGGCTTCTTTTATTGATCACGGGGCGGAACAGATGGGAGAAACTTTTCTGATGCTCGGTGTATCGAAAAAAAACAACACACAAACATAACAAATAAACTACACAAGACAGACGAAAAATGGGGAGTTACGAAACTCTCTCTCCTCTCTCTCCCTCTCTCTCTCTCTCGCTCTCTCTCTCTCTCTCTCTCTCTCTCTCTCTCTTATGTCTTTTTTTTTTTCTCCTTGAAACCACTACGAAATCACCGGAACAGCATCATCGTGCGTGCCATGCGCAGAATCATTTGTTCAGAGCTCATGATGCACAGAATCCACATTAACGTCGCCGATCCCCAGCACTGACACAACGGGCCACATCACTGTGCGCGCCTTTGACCCTCTCACTCTCTCTCTCTCACTCGTTCCTTCTCCTCTCCTCTCTCTCTCCTGTCTTCTCCTCCCGCCCTCTCCTCCCCATCGCCTCCCTCTCGTCCGCTCCTTTTTCCTTCTCTCTTCCTCTCTCAACCTCTCTCTCTCTCTCTCTCCCTCCTGGCCGTCTCCCTCCGCTCACCTCTCTCCTCTCATCCCTCCCCCTCCCTCTCTCGCTCTCTCCTCCTCTCCCCCACCCTCGTCCCTCCCATCCCGTCCATCCTCCTCTCCCTCCTCCGTCCTCCCACCCCCCTCTCATCTCCCCTCCCCTCTCCTCTCTCCCTCCTCTCTCTCTCCTCCCTCACACACAACACACACCACACCACCCACAAACGAACTCAGCAACGCACGCACAACACACAAAAACACAAACAAGTCACACACACACACACCACACACACACAGTGCAACACACACACGGCACCACCCACACACAATAACACAAACGCACACACACAACACACACACACACACAAACACACACACACACACACACACAAACGCAGCCAACACAACAAAAACCCTCAAGGATACAGCACACTCACACGACAACGCACGCACCACGGCACAACACGAACGACACCGGCAAACGTCCGCGACTCAACGCACGCACAACGAGGCCCCCACAACACCCACAACAACCCCCTACGGAAATTGACGACCACGAGTTGTCATAAGGCAACCCGTCGGAGAAGACACCGCACTGCTGCAGAGTCATTGTGATGTTACATGGTGTTTGTTGTGATCCAGCATACACAGCACATCACTTCCATCCTTGCTTCCCTTCATCTCCCTGGCCATCTTTTCTACTGACGAAAAATAAGTTATAAGTCAAAGAGCCAGCGTGAGTAAGAACTTATCTATGAAGATTCCAATAAGAGTTAACTACAAACAGGGATGAGAATAACAATGATAAACATGATGGTTACAATGATGATGATGATGTGATGATGATGATGATGATGATGATGATGATGATGATGATGATGAAGATGACGACGACGACGACAACAACAACAAACATTACAACGATAAAAAATAAACATAATAATAATAGTGATAAAAACAATAACAATAAGTATAATAATAATGATGATAAACATAAACATAATAATGATAAACACAAAACATGATAATAATGAACGTAATGATAACAATGATAACAATAATGATGTAATAATATTCACAATGATAATAATAATAATAGTAATAATAATAGTGATAATAATAACAATAATGATAATAACAAATATATTAATGATATTAATGATAATAATAAAAAAAATATAATATCATCAGTATCATCATCGTTGCGACAACAAAAACAACAACAAAAACAACAAAAGCAACAAAGACGACGACGACGACGACGACGATGACGACAACGAAGACAACGACGACGCAAGCAACGACAACAACAATATTGGTAACAATAATACAACAAAGAAGAAGAAGAAGAAGAAGAAGAAGAAGAAAGAAGACAATAACAACAACAACAACAAGAACAGGAACAAGAACAAGAACAACAACAAGACATTTCTAACAGCACTTTCCAAAACCCCAAAGCGCTTTAAAATATCAAAGAGGGCCTGCACATCCGTACATCTGCCCTTAAATACAACACACACAGACAAGGACACCCCCTAGATCCCCCGTTCATCCCACCCACACCCTCCACCCCCTTCACTCTCTCCACCCTCCGCATCCATCAACCCCTCTACACAAACACACAAATACATCAATACGCAATCCTGTATTATCTCTCTTCCTTCTTCAAATCCTGTATTATCTCTCTTCCTTCTTCAAATCCTGTATTATCTCTCTCCCTTCTTCCACGCTTCTCTCTCTCTCTCTCTCTCTCTCTCTCTCTCTCTCTCTCTCTCTCTCTCTCTCTCTCTCTCTCTCTCTCTCTCTCTCTTGCCATCCACATCCCACGTCTAACAGCTCAGACACTGAGATGCTTAGGTGCGGTTCCTTGAGACGAAGTCTTCAAGCAAAGACAAAAAGCTTTGTACTATTACAGAAAATGTCATCTCCGGTCTCTGATGGAACTAATTTGGATAGAAGTGTCTCATTTGCTTCCAGACAGACCCAAGATAAAAAAAAACCCCAACCAAACAAAAAGAGATACCTGAATACCAGTAACTGTCTGGGCGAAGAACAACGATGGAATTGTAATGAAATGATTTAGATGGTTGTGTTTAGCCTTTATTTCTTGAAAAAAAAAAAAAAAACAAAAACCACTGACATTTTCAAACATCATCAGAATAGGTCGTAGTCTATACAATAATAGTAAGGTCACGAAAACAAGTGCAGACAAATATTCACCATGCACCAAGACGATGATTTGTACAGATTTTGTTGCTGTTGTTGATGTTATTGGTGCTGCTACTGTTGTTGTTGTTGTTGTTGTTGCTATCGCTCGTTGTTGTTGTTGTTGCTGTTATTGTTGTTGTTGCTGTTGTAGTTGTTGCTGTTGTTATACCTGTTGTTGTTGCTGTTGCGGCTGGTGCTACTGTTATTGTTGTTTAGTTGTTATTGTAGATATTCTCGTTATGTTTTTTAAAGGAGAGGAGAAGATAATGAAGAAGACGGAGTTAAAGTGTAGATATTTAATCTTTATCTGCATTTTTCATGTGCAGATCGCTCAGAGCTTGGTCACTCCCCAGGATAGGAATTGTATATGGTACCACCGATGAATAACATTGTCACATACATATATGTATGTCAGTTGCCTAACACTGTACATTTCCTTGAGATTGAATCTGATGAAACTGTATTTCATCGGTTGCGTAAAATATTTCAAATGAAGCCAGCAGTACTTAGTGACGATTCAGTTCAGTAGAGAGAGAGAGAGAGAGAGAGAGAGAGAGAGAGAGAGAGAGAGAGACAGACAGACAGACAGACAGACAGACAGACAGACAGATAGACAGACAGACAGACAGTGGAACGCGTGCGTTAGCAGGCGTTTGTGTGTAAGCATGATAGATGGTAGGCGTTTAGGTGTTGTAACAAAAAAGAGGAAAAAGAAAAGAGACCGCAAAAAAAAAAAAAAAATCAAAAAAGAAGAAAAAAAAACAGAACAAAAAGCAAAACAAAAACAACAACAAAAAACAACAACAACAAAAAAGGCGGGGGAAAGTGGTGGGGAAAAAAAGACAGACAGACTGACAGACAGACACAGAAAGACAGAGAGTTTTAAAATATTGGAACAAACAAATGGGAATCAATTCATCGACAAGGTCTTTCTTGGTCGAAAAGTATTACTCGTGATAGCCCACAGCCAGCTCCGTGGCCAACTGGCATTCCAAGCCATCACGACAACGTGCAGGAAATCTGTTGTAAACTCAAAGTACGCCATGGCCCCTTGGCTGTCTGCCTGTTTCTTTCATTCCTAATGGGAATTGAGAGGGGGAGGGAGGTGGGGGTCGGTACCGACACAATCGTTTGTGGAGATCTGGAGTGCAAACACAGCCCATGACAAACCTAAATTCCTTAGATTTTATATAGTTTCGTTACCACCATGACGACAGGACATACTAAGATGGCCTAGAGTTGCCTTCACATTGATGATGAAGCCGTGGGTGCTCGCCAGAATTAGACAGGAAATCACAGAACAAGCACTATGATGTTTCTGTGCGGGTTGCTGCCCTTTTGGAATAGGCGAGAGAGCGTGCGCTAAATCTTAACCATAACATTGTTTGACACTGGAATTTTTTTTTCTTCCTTTTCATTGGGGATTTTTAAACAGTTTGTGTGTGTCCGCTAACACTGTGACGTTTTGACTGTTTTGAATGGATGAGTAATCTGGTGTATGTGTGTGTGTGTGTGTGTGTGTGTGTGTGTGTGTGTGTGTGTGTGTGTGTGTGTGTGTGTGCGCGCGTGTGCGTGCGTGCGTGCGTGCGTGCGTGCGTGTGTGTGTGTGTGTGTGTGTGTGTGTGTGTGTGTGCGTGCGTGCGTGCGTGCGTGCGTGCGTGCGTGCGTGCGTGCGTGCGTGCGTGTGTGTGTGTGTGTGTGTGTCCGGGCCAAAATCTGCTCCATTTCTCAATGTGTCCTTTTAAAGAATTCCACGTAATTCACCCACCACACTTTCGTTTTTAGAAATGGCTGCGATTATGACAGCAAATGGTGTCCAATAACGCCATTTTTTGGCGTGAGATAGTCAGAAGAGACTGACTGTTGGAATACATGTTTACTATTTTACATATTAATGTGGTCAAAGAGGGGCCACAGTATATCAACTTCTAGAGCAGGGGGTATTTCTGGGCGCATTTCCAAGGTAGCTCTAAACATAACAAAAGCTGGGCTTGCCCAAGGAAGGGTGTTTGACAGCAAGGCAATGCCGTCCGCAAAATCATTGTCAGTGATCACAGTGGCTACATGTCGTCTCTACTACTTGGCTTTTTGGAGCGTGAAGCCGGTGCTCAACTCGCCTGTCGCATACCATATTCAAGTTCTACCACGAACAGATACGGTGCGAGGGGTGCCAACTTGTAACATGCAAGGCAGTATCTCAAAAAAAAAAAAAAAAGTCGGTGTCACCCTTTTAATTTCATGACAAATTTCATCTTAAGCAACAGTGATGTATTGAAATCCCAGATAAAAAGATATTTAAATGTTTCATCGAATTTTCAACTAATATCAAGGAATGGACCGTCCTATGACCACATTCAAGATCTGCATCTTCAACGAAAGAAGCTGTGTTGTCTAATATCAGAAAGAAGCACAAACTTGCCGAACTCAATTATTTCGTCTCTGTGTAACTTTGGAGATAGCCTAGGTTGAAATCTGTCCATACAATTATTGTTTAACTCCAGGTCGTTTACAGGAGCAGAAGTATTGATTTCGTAGTGGGTGAGAAGCTGGGGAGGGAGCAGATATATTGATATCGGACAGGGGAAAAAACGAAGGACAGGGCAGAGGAAGGGGGGAGGTACAGAGTGGGGTAGTGGTGGAGGAATCGAGGGGTACCCGCACGTGCATATCTTTGTATTTTTACAGTTATGTCATCTCTCGTGCTGAGACTGAATCAAGCCTTCACAGATGTAGAAACGACATGCTGGGCTGGAGTCAATGGGCTGCTGCAAACTTCAGATGGAAAACCTGAGTCTGGTATGCAAATTCGAGCAAACAGGATTAAATCTCTCTCTCTCTCTCTCTCTCTCTCTCTCTCTCTCTCTCTCTCTCTCTCTCTCTCTCCGTCTCTCTCTCTCTCTCTCTCTCTCTCTCTCTCTCTCTCTCTCTCTCTCTCTCTCTCTCTGTCAGAGTCTGGCAATGACCAAGGAAGAAGCAGTTTTCCATAAAGACTTTTTAAAATTTCATCTGAATGTAAAGCTCTGACACTATCTTCATAGAATCAATGGATGCTTTACTGGCAGGAATTCTAAGAGTCTTTGACGTACACACACAGAGACACACACGCGCGCGCGCGCGTGCGCGTTCGCACACACACGCTAACGCACACACACACACACACACACACACACACACATCACACACACACACACGCGCGCGCGCGCGCGCACACACACACCACACACACACACACACACACACACACACATAACGCATTCTAAAACAAGATATTTCCTCATTTGTTGACTTATTTATCTATTTACTTATTTATTTGTTTGTTTGTTTACAAAGAATTAGCCTATAGGTGGGCGAAGGGAACTACCTTGTGTAGCGCTAAAGCAATAAACGTCTTTGAAGCGTAGCTCTTCTGCTGCCGTTATGAACTGTCGTCACAGACCCAATCTTTTTAATATTCCAAGTCACTTGATATAGTGCAAAGACTCACCTACGACGGAGCTGATACCAATTCTGCACTGCTCGCCACCCTGTTTACCAGCCACAGTACTGCAGAAAATCTACACTCCAAATGCTTACTGATCCATCTCTTCAAGAGGACCCAACTCTCTCTTCACCCTCAACCATGGTTTAGTATTCTCTGTAGTTTGCAGTCACTCAATATTTTTTCCTTCATTAATTTGTGGATCATTTACTTGCTATTTTATTTATATGTGTACTGCTGTCATTCTTTTCTTTGCGTTTCCGTAAGAGCCAAATCTATCAGCTTCTCTGTGAAGACAAAATTTTGCATCTCATATTGGTCCTTTGTAATAATCGTAAAATTTTACATCTCACTGGTAACATTCTGTAGGTCACTGGTGATGTTCTCTGTGGTTTCTTTCTAAGCATTACTGTTGGTGATTTCTAAACTTCTTTTCTCAGTGAAATTGTGAAGGTCATTGTTCATTCTTTCTAAATTTCCTTTTCTGAGGAAAACTTTACCAGTCATTTTACGTGCTTTCAAATTTTCCTTTTCTAACAAAAAATCAGTATGGCTTTGTTGGTTCTTTCTAACGTTTTCCTATTCAGTTGAATTCCAGAAGTCACTCTTTGACTTGTTCTGTAATTCTAGTCTGAATAACAAAGAAAAAGAAAGAAAAAAAGAAATCTACGAGTCACTGTAAATCCTCTCCAGAATTCTCACCTGAACGAAATTAATGCACGTCACAGTTAGTCCCTTCTAAAAAAAAATATTCTTTTAATAAAACTGTGCAAGTTTATGCTTGTCCATTCTAAAATTCTTTTCTTACGGAAATCCTACAGGTCGTTCTTAGTCCTTTCCTAAAATTCATTTCTTGATATTCCGTAAGTCAATTTCAGTTCTTTTTGAAATTCCCTTCTCGGTGACTTTCTATAAATCACCAATAGTCCTTTCTACAACGATTGTCTTAGTAATATTCAACAAAACTAGCGAGGATCTTTCCATTATTCATTTTTAATAGAATGTTTTAAATCCCTGTTTGGGGAGGGGGATGGCACGGAGGATGCGATGCGGTTAGCTTGTTTTGACAGACTAGAACAAAGAAGAAAAACATATCAAACAAAGGAAATCAAAGATAAAAGGATATTGAAAATTATTTCGACTTTTCTTGTTTGACAGATTCAACTAAACTGCACTCTGTGCATTTTTCCTTTTGCTGACAGTGCTTTTGTGGGTCTCACTCGCACTTTGGGGTGAATAATTTTCTTGTCTGCCTTTTGGCAAAATGGAAAGGCCCAGTGACGATGAGGAAAGACCCAAAGACAGCAGGGAAAGTCCTGTTGACAGCCGGAAAGACTCTAACTCGGAATCCCCTTCAGAGGGTTCATAAGACCTCGCGGGGAAAAGCTTGTTCGAATGTGAAGTTGTGCTGTCTTCATTTGTCAGCAGAGCAGCGTTGTAAGGCTGCGAGATGCACATGGTAGTTACTTGACGGTGGGCCCCGCAGTCATGAAATATGGACTGGTGCAACCATGTGGATGATCCCGTGTAGGTTCTGTTACGTCAAGTCACGTCCGGTGGCCATGACACAATGGCATCTCCTGTCGGTGAGCAATTGCATTACGTCCCTTGATGTCCCTTGGTGCCTTGACCCTATGTGACACAGGGCAGACTTCCAAGGTGGTGCAGGATTGCTCCCGGCTGGTAGGTTTTACAGTTGAAGATTGTACTTCTGAGTCCCACTCTCGCACCTTCGGCATACCTTTTTTCTTTTCTTCTCCAGAAGTAAACATGTCAAACCAAGGTAATCATGGCCGAAAGGACATTACTGTGTTCACTTTCCTTGTTCGACAAATTTTATCAAATAGCACAGCACTTTTTCCCTACGTTAGATGATAAGACGAGATGGCAACAATGATACAGATATACTTTGTTAAGGTGTTGTTTCCGACCATATTGAACCCCGCTCGCATGCACGCACGCACGCACACACACACACACACACACACACACACACACACACACTCACTCACGCTCGCACGCACACACACAAGCGCACACACAAGCGCGCGCACGCACGCACACACACATACGCACGCACGCACACATACACACAAGCACACACACACACACACACACACACACACATTCACTCACCCACTCACTCACTCACACACACATTGAGGAGGATGACAAAGAAGCGAAAGTGATGGGGCGTGACAGAG